>KL281961.1:60430-80001 GCA_000699545.1 Podiceps cristatus
TCAAACTCACCTCTCTCTCGCACACCCTCCAAGATGTTATATAAATATGGCTCGTCCTCCAGCATATACCCAGATTCTGACAGCTTTGGCAGGTCAGACATTTCAGGATGGCTCAGATGGGCAACCTATTCATCCTGGTTTGTGACAGCTACCTACCCTGCCTCTGGCTGGTCCATTTTGGATCATGAACAACTTGTTCTGGAAAACCCCTGCCTATATCTTGTAGCTAGAACTGGTGCCACAGCAGTTTTTAGACATGAAAGCAGAACAATATAACCCAGATACTCTTTGTTGTGCTTTTGATTTGCAGGCATTGTCTCCCTACCACCTCAATACTGGATGCTAAATTTTCAAGAAAGTGTAGTCAGGGGGGAAAAAAAAAAAAAAAAAAGTGTCCTAGCAACAATTCAGAAGGATGCAATCCATAGAACTACTGCCCCTTCCTTAAGCCTTTGCTTATACATTCCCTGGCAGCAGTCTCACAAACCTTCTTCACGAAGGTTGTACTTACTGAGTAACTCAGCACAGTTCCTAAAACTGTACTGCTACTCACTACAGTTGCAGCTCTTCTGCATCTTATAGGAGAAGTACAGTGACCCCTGGGGACAATAAACACGTGGTATCAAAGGTTAAGGGTAACAGAACAACTGGCTTTGAGCAGATAAAGGGCAATTCTACTGTTCAAACACTTTTTCAAGTATTTCAAGCTATTTTCTCTCCCTTCATACATTCTTCTTTACTATACACTGACTCCCATCACCTGAGACTCTCAAACACATGCGCTATCTATAAAGTATAAACAATAAACACTTCAGCAGAAGTGGAGCTAGAAGCATCCCCACCAAGTCCATTAGCCCCCTCCAATAGTTCACATGACGCACAGCTTCCCCAAGGCTGCTGCTGCAGTTGCAACCTTCCCACCCTCCTCCCTTCCAGTCCCATTGCAGGGCTGCCCCAAATGTGACAATGCATTGTACTAAGAGAAGATAATGTCTAGGGGATGGAGGGAAAGACAGACTAAAAAACAAAATGTTGAGCCAGGGACACAAAGACTCAGAAATAAAATGCATTTGATTTTTTAAGACAGCTGAGGGTATGGCTCAATTGTATGGCTAAGCTAGTCTAACAAGAAAGTGTGGGTTCGTGCAGTAGCAAATCATACACAGAAAGGACTCTTACCCAGGTATTAAAAAGCAATTAGGATTTAATTAGGCTCAGGGTAGACAGATCAACACCAAAGAGGAAACTAATCACATGTGAAACTAAACCATGGATGGCATGTACAGATGTGAGACAAAGAAGAACTGGAATGGTAAAGGGCACTGAGAGGGGAGAAAAATTCCACAAGCAAAAACTGTCAACAAAGAAGAAAGTCAGCATCTGAGATGACTGCAGCCACTTCTGAGGAAGATACATTTCTGCTCCCAGGCACAGGGCAGAAGTAATCTTAACTTTATGGGACTGCAAAAATGAACATAAAAATGCAAAATGAACAGTGACTGCAAAAATGAACAGTGGTTAAGAAAAAAGCAACTAAAATAGCAAAGGATCAGGGATCCTATGCTCAATATCTGACAGCTCAGTTTGCACAGCTGGACAAAAGGGAGAATAATCCTGAAGATAAAAGCAATTTCCCAATGCAGAAATCCAGTTCTCCCTTCCATTGCATTAGGAAGGCCAGGAATCCTACCAACACTAGCTGAAAATAGGAGTCTAGTCCTTTCTAACAAACTCTGCCTCTGTGGAAGTCCATCACACAGATGTGTGTGGATCAGAGTGTCTTCTGATGATTAAAAGTCTATGATGCACAGGTGGTGCATACACAGGGGAGCTTAACACTGCAGGGTTATTCACAAGAAAGTCAAGAGACCTGTGTAGGCACTGTTCCACTCAGATGATACATTCCCTGAGGGCTGGGTATTTCTTTTTCCTTTGAACAGTACCACCTTATTTGTTGATACTAGGGTAAATAGACTCACCACAAAGACTGGTTTAAGGAGCTGCTGATTCAAAGTTCTCCTTAAGAAGCAGAACAAGCAGAGCACCCAGTAAAGGAGCATTGGAAATAATAATAATAAAGAAGGGGGAAAAAACAACAAAACCCAAACAAAACCCACAAACAATAAAAAAAAAAACAACCAAAAACAAAAAAAAAAAAAAACAAAGACACACAACAAACACAGGTACAAGCATAAATAGACCACCAGACAATGAAAACTTGGGCAAAGCCGCTGCAAGGAAGATACTAAAAGTTTCTAGGCTTCACTAGCATACCACACAGTCACAATACAGTTGCATTCCTATGCTGAGTAAGTACACCAGCTTCTCTCACTGATCTTGCAAGAGAATGTTAATGAGACCTACCTGGAAGGCTTTAAAATTTAGGGGAACTACTGTTCTGGCAGGAACTTATTGGCTAGTAAGTGAATCTGAAACACAAATGACTGTTACTGTAAGTCTATCTTTCCAAGTAGTTAAAAAACACCACCAAAAAACCCACAACAAATAGATCTGCCTTTGGAGAAATGTAAGAAAGAAAAGTTGGTTAGTCTAGAAATCAATCCTGTAGCATAGGAAAACTGGATTTTTTTTTTAATTCCAGTCTCCTTTATTGTTGCCAGCTAGAGGCTGTGTTGATTTCTTAATCTTCTTTGGGGGAAGAATATACCAGACTTCCCTGAAATATTCTCCTGCCACATAATTTCTGTATTGCAAGGTATCATTCAATTAACAACATTTATGGGCAAAAGAAATGTTGCTTGTACTGTAGTAAGTGTACTGTAGTAAGTGAATAGTAAGAAGTCTGGTAATGAGACACAAACTACTTTATAGCTTCAGTCCATTTACATGGATTAGTAATTAAAAAATAGTAGTTTGGTTAGTTACATAAAAGAAGTCGTGGTCACCAGCATGGTTCTTTATCATTCAAGTAACTGTGGAATAAGCCAGCAAAAAAAGCAGTAATAATGGAAAGACAAGATGGTTATGTGCATTTAACTCAGAACCGCTGAAAACAACAAAGGTTAAACCATACTTATCTAACCACCACAGACAGAGATGAGCCAGGAAGGACAAAGCTTATTTAGCATCAATTTTACCACCTCACTTCACAGATGAGATGTATGTAGTAGAAACTGTGGTAGAGTTTAAGTTCTAGAACTAAGAACAAAAGTTCAGGGCTGAGATACCAGACCTATCATCTATAGATGATCTTGGACACTTCATTTGGAATTATCAGAGCCTCAGTTTCCCTGAACAAAGAGGTTATTGATAGTTGAACTTATCCATGTTTCTGAAACACAAGACCCTAAGAGCAGATAAGCCCGTATCATTACAATAGTGCAGGAGAAGATTTAGAAAGAAAAATCCAATTTTAATAATACTTATCTTTCCTCTTTTGTACAGAAAATCTTAGACTGAGTTTTCTCCTCCCCCTCCATAGACAGATATAGGATACTTATATGCATTTTTTAAGCCAACCTCCAAAATAGTACTGTTAAATGTTAGAATCAAAAGTTATCCTTTTAAAAGTAAAAAACTGACCCTACTCACAAGGTTCACATAGACTTCAATATAATTAAAACTATATTTCAATATACTTAAAAGAAAACCCAGGATTTTTTAAAGACAGGACTCCCAACATCTTAAACACTATTCCTTTCTACAGGACTGCTTCTCCAAAAAACAGTCACCCACCCAATTTTTGCCTTATCAGGAACCTGCTGCATTCCAAAGGGCTGTGCTCAAGGTTGTAATGTTCTTTTCCAGGCATTTTGCTGACTATTTCACTGCCAAATACGGCCCTTTGCAGGATGCACTTGTTTGCAAGAACTCAAAACCTGAGACATTACAACAGGGCTGCACAGTATGCTGATGGGAAGAAGTAGACTGCTGTTTACTTCAATCAAAGAGAAAAAGTGTGTCACTTTGTGTATTTTTAAACCCAAGAATTAATAATTGACATTTGCCTTCATGCAGTCCTTTGATCCCAAAGCAAAACAAGCTAAAGGGACATAGAGCAGCACAGCAGCCCCTGGGGTGAGCCACTAGACAACTGCATACTGTGTAAGGTGGAGAAAAGAGAAGAGGCAAAAGAACATGAGTTTGCCCTTGTAACCGGGAAATTGCTTCTTCCAAGTCCTTGCAGAGCAACTAGACTTTGAGTATTATCTGAGAGACCAAGTTGTAGAGAGTATGATGGTAAACAGTGTAAGTGGTTTGCTACTCCTAGTTTTCCCCTATAAATAGCAACTCCTCTCCACTGCCTACGGCACTGCCTGACATGTCCCAGACACACTTGGTATGCATACAGAGATATGACAGAATTTGACAGAAGCAGGTTTCATTCAGAACCATCTTCAAGGACATATTAAATGATGCAGTTAAATCCACTTAACTACCCAACAGAGTATCAGAATAAACCTGTTAAAAGGATTATTCTACGTACTAGCTGATTTCTACAACAGTTGTATTTGTTGCAAAAGCCCTTTAAATGAATACGAGATAAGGAAATCACCTTGGGGCTGAGGCCTGGTAGAGCACGTAGACAAGATTCAGGGGCCTAAGAGAAGAAACCAGCTATTATAAAGAGGTTCAACAGAAGAGAACCAGACCCATCTCTTAGGTTTTTCAAACTGCCTCAGATACTAATCCTATTTCAAGAATATAGGGAGTGCTCTGGGCACAATGAGTCAGCAGGGTGGGGCATTTTTTTTCCATGTTTGTGGACTGAACAGGAACAGAAAGAGCAAAAGAAGCTGGAAGCCAGAAATGCAGCACCTGGCTGCTATACAGGCAGGAATTCAGCAGGGTTAAGTCAGAAGAGCTCAGAAATCCGTGCAGAGCTAGCACTCACCAGTAAAAATAGAAGTCTTATCTGGGAGTCAAGTAAACATCCTAAATAAAACTGAAAAGAGAAACTGTAAAGATGTTTCAATGCTGTAAGCTACCTATATTTTTTCCTGATGACCCCTGCCCCCTCCTTGTTCTACACTAAGCTTTTTAAGCAAATCACGTGATTTGACCCAAGTCCTGCACTATTAGGCTAGGACAATGACATTTTATATTTCAAAGCAAACAAGCGTTAAGAAGGCCAAGCAATAACCTCTAAAACTCCCCTTACCCAAAAACACTCATCAGGGGGAAAATACATACCATGTAGTTGTAAGATGTAATATTGCAGATGTCTCATTACAGTAATTACATAATAAAAAATGTGAAATCTTAGCCCATGAACACTCACAAATACACTCCTAGAAACCAATGCAAGTTACTTACAGAGTAGAGTGGATCACCTTAGAAGCTGGGCTGACCTGATATCCATACAGTCCTCCTTAAAGATGATTTATGACGTAAACAATCTTTCAGCAGAAGCTAGAGACTTTTTTAGCCTTAGTGAAAAGGAATAATTGTATCTTCTTTTACATTTTCTCCTGGCCACAAATAGTCAATGTATTTGCTGATGTAATAATTAAAAACATTAAGTACTTACATAGGCAACTGAAAGGGGAGTCAGTCACAGGGTCTAGGATGTCATCTGGTCTGTCTTGCAAACAGTACTGACTGGAAATATATCTTTTCCCCCATTCCCAGTCCTAGCATTCTACTTAGATTTATTCTACAAATGTGCTGGTTTTGGCTGGGGTAGAGTTCATTTGCCTCACAGTAGCTACTACTGGGCCATGTTTTGCATTTGTGCTAGAAACAGTGTTGATAATGCAGGGATGTTTCAGTTGTTGCTGAGCAGGGCTTACACAGAGCCAAGGCCTTTTCTGCTTCTCACACCACGCCACCAGCAAGTAGGCTGGGGGTGCACTCTGTTTCAAACCTCAGCAAGCCCTTGGGCTGCTTTTTCTCCACCCCCTGCTCCCCCCCAACAGCAGAGACAAAGCATCTGACTAGGGAAAAGGTAGTCTGCTCAAAGGATACCCCAAACCCCTTCCTGAAATCCCAAAGCAGCTGGCTAATCAGAAGCAAAATTGCTAGTTAAACATGACTTCTCAGCATTAATGTTCCCATTGTTATTTGAATTAACAACCTCAGAGCCCCAACAGACTGGGGGTTTAAGCATACGCTGTCTTTGGTGGCATTATACTCTCTGCCCTCAAACGCCAACCAATCAGTTGCTGCTCCAACAGAAACATTTGTGGGGAGGAGGGATGGGATTCATAGTTAGAGGGGGGTTGTGTTTCGGGTTGGGGAGTTTTATGATTTTTGTTTGGGTTTAGCTTGGTAGAAAAAAAAAAAAAACAAAACACAACCACAAGCCAAAACAAAAAAAAAAAAACACCCAAACCAACAATAACAAAACCCCACAGATAAATTCCGTGATCCAGTTCTCAGCGTGAACCTACAAATGAACAGTTGTTGGCACAACTGACAGGGCAGCATGCCACAGCATGAAGCATTATCACCAAAGACAATTTAAATCAAGACTTAGCCTCAAGGGGCACAATATGAAAATACTGGAAGACATATACAAATTCACATTGTAAGACAAGGCAGCCCTTACTTCAAATTTTAAACAAATAAACAAACAAACCAACCTAAAAAGTGGAAAAAACAGAGATCAACACATAAACAGAACCAATCACAGTCATAGATAGGCAAATGCAACACATTTTAAACTTTATTTAGAGGGGAAACTGAATGAGTTAATAGGAACACAGAATTAAGAAAGAAGCAGTAGAAGAATGTATATGAATTGTAGAAATCAGCGAAAGGGCAAGCCTCCAGCAATAGAATTGAGGGTTTTTCATCGTGTTTCGTTTTTTCTTTTTTTACAGTATTTTTCTTCAGAAGTTATATCATAGAACAGAAGCATAGAATCATTTAGGTTGGAAAAGACCTTTAAAATCATCGAATCCAACCCTTAACATAACACTGCCAGTCCACCACTAAACAATCTCCCATCTAAACATCTTTTAAATACCTCCAGGGATGGCGACTCCACCACTTCCCTTGGTAGCCTGTTCCAATGCTTGACAACCCTTTGAGTGAAGAAATATTTCCTAACACTCAATTGCAACCTCCCCTGGCACAACTTCTAGTTGCTTCCTCTTGTCCTATCACTTGCTACTTGGGAGAAGAGACCCACACCCACCTTCAGGTAGCTGTAGAGAGTGATAAGGTCTCCCCTCAGCTGCCTTTTCTCCAGGCTAAACAACCCCAGTTCCCTCAGCTGCTCAGTCCCACAATAGGACTTGTGCTCCAGGCCCTTCACTAGCTTTGTTGCCCTTCTTTGAACATGCTCCAGCAGCTCAATGTCTTTTGTGTAGTAAGGGGCCCGAAACTGAACACAGTATTCCAAATGCAGCCTCACCAGTCCTGAGTACAGGGGGGACAACTGCCCCCCTAGTCCTGTGGGCCACACTATTTCTGACACAAGCCAGGATGCTGTTGGCCTTCTAGGCCACCTGGGCACACTGCTGGCTCATATTCAGCCAGCTGTTGACCAACACCCCCACGTCCTTTTCCGCTAGGCAGAGAAAACCATACTACCAAACAAAGGTGTTATTCAGGACCTGGCACTTGGCCTTGTTGAATCTTGTACAACTGGCCTCAGCCCATCGATCCAGCCTGTCCAGATCCCTCTATAGCACCTTCCTACCATCAAGCAGATCAACACTCCCACCCAACTTGGTGTCATCTGCAAATTTACTGAGGGTACACTCAATCCCCTTATCCAGATTATTGATAAAGATATTAAACAGAGCCAGCCCCAATACTGAGCCCTGGGGAACACCACTTGTGACTGGCTGCCAACTGGATTTAACTCCATTCACCACAATCCTTTGGGCCCAGCCATCCAGCCAGTTTTTTACCCAGTGAAGAATACGCCCGTCTAAGCCATGAGCAGCTAGTTTCTCCAGGAGTATGCTGTGGGAAATGGTGTTAAAGACTTTACTAACGTCCAAGTAGACAACATCCGTAGCCTTTCCCTCATCCACTAAGTGAGTCACCTTGTCATAGAAGAAGATCAGGTTAGTCAAGCAGGACCTGCCTTTCATAAATCCATACTGACTGGGCCTGATCACCTGGTTGTCCTATACACACCACATGATGGCACTCAAGACGATCTGCTCCATAACCTTCCCTGGCACTAAGGTCAGACTGACAAGCCTGTATTTCCCCAGATCCTCCTTCCAGCTTTTCCTGTAGACAGGATCTCCCCAGTTGACCAGGACTGCTGACTGAATGTAGCTTGGTGAGCACATCCACCAGCTCCCTCAGTACACTTGGGCAGACCCCATCTGGCCCCATAGACTTGTGTGTGTCTAAGTGGTGTAGTAGGTCACTAACCATTTCCCCTTGAATTACAGGGGCTTCATTCTGCTCCCTGTCCCTGTCTCCCAGCTCAGGGAGCAGCCTGAGAACAATTGGTCTTACTATTAAAGAACGAGGCAAAAAAGGCATTAAGTACCTCAGCCTTTACCTCATCCTTTGTCCCTATCTTACCTGCCCCACCATCTAATAAAGGACGGAGATTCTCCTTTGCCCTCCTTTTGTTGCTAATGTATTTATAGAAACATTTTTATTGTCTTTCACGGCAGTAGCCAGGTTAAGGTCTGGTTGGGCTTTGTCCCTTCTAATTTTCTCCCTGCATAACCTCATGACATCCTTGTAGTCCTCTTGAGTTACCCGTCCCTTCTTCTAAAGGTCATAAACTCTCTTCTGCCCCCAATTTCCAGCCAAAGCTCTCTGTTCAGCCAGGCTGGTCTTCTTCCCCACCAGCTCATCTTCTGACACATGGAGACAGCCTGCTCCTGTGCCTTTAAGATTTTGTTCTTGAAGAATGTCTAGCCTTCCTGGACCCCTTTGCCCTTCAGGACTGCCTCCCAAGGGACTCTGTCAGCAGTCTCCTAAACAGGCCAAAGTCTGCCCTCCAGAAGGCCAAGGCAGCAGTTCTGCTGACCCTCCTCCATACTTCTCCAACAATTGAAAACTCTTATCATTCCATGATCACTATGCTCAAGACAGCCTCCAACCATCACATCACCCACAAGTCCTTCTCTGTTGACAAACAACAGGTCCAGTGCAGCACCTTCCCTAGTTGACTCACTCACCAGCTGTGTCAGGAAATTGTCTTCCACATACTCCAGGAACCTCCTAGACTGGTTCCTCTCTGCTGTATTGTATTTCCAGAAGACATCTGGTAAGTTGAAGTCCTCCATGAGAACAAGGGGTAGCAATTGTGAGATTTCTCCCAGCTGCTTACAGAATAGTCCATCTACCTCTTTGTTCTGGTTGGGTGGTCTATAACAGACTCCCATCATGATATCTGCCTTGTTGGCCCTCCCCCTGATTCCCCGCCTCTCTTTCCTTGCCTATCCCTTCTGAAGGGGTTATAGCCATCCATTGCAGCACTCCCGTTATGCGAGTCATTCCACTACGTTTCTGTGACAGAAACTATGTCATGGTTTTCCTGCTGCACAATGGCTTCCACCTCCTCTTGTTTGTTGCCCATGCTGCGTGCATTGGTGTAGATGCACTTCAGTTGGACTGTTGATCCCACAACATTTTGGGGGGAGAAGCCCTAATTCCTACGTGACCATTCTCAGATGTTTCCACAGTTTCTAACACATCAACAACCGTTGCCTCTTTGCTGCCACATGAATCCCCATCTCCCAGTCTCTGCTGAGACGGCAGACCAAAGGACCTCACTAGCACATCATCCCTCAAACATTGGCATGCTGTCCCCATATGTGGATATAAACTCATTTGTAAACATGTACATATAGAGGAAGTTAATCCATTTTCCAGCTAAAAGAAGTGTGGTACGCAAGAAATGCAGCAAATTGAATTCCAGGGCACTAGGGCTCACCAAAATTCAGCTAGAAGCTTGAGCTTCAGCATCTCAAAAGGTTGAGCTGCATACTTTATACTTCCTCATTAAAACACTTGGAACTTTATTTATGCAAATCACTATATAAGATAAAAGCTTCTTATAAACCCAAGGCTGTTTTTCTTTTAAAGTGAACTTTCCATTCTTTACATGTGTTTGAAAAAACTTGCAAATGACTGGTTTCCTTATAAAGGAAAAAAACACAACCACAAACCAACCAACTATCAAATACTATGAAACAAGCCTACTTACAATGTACATCAGCCCTACATGGCAAGAGCTGATTAATGGGAAAAGCAGTTTTAGCATCAGAGTGTTTCCTTAACCAGATGTAGATCTAATTACAAGAAAAATCTTGTTTAAAAGTTTAGATGG
This sequence comes from Podiceps cristatus, assembly GCA_000699545.1. Taxonomy (NCBI): domain Eukaryota; kingdom Metazoa; phylum Chordata; class Aves; order Podicipediformes; family Podicipedidae; genus Podiceps; species Podiceps cristatus. The sequence goes on from KL281961.1 coordinate 70,650, forward strand.
AACTTCATAAGGGTGCTTGTATCTTTACATCAGTGCACATTTGCACATACATTAAAACCAGTCTGAAACACCTACATACAGAATAAAAGATTTAAGTTCAAAAATTCTCCCTCTTCAGATTTTTCTTGTACACACATATATTCAGAACACATTTACATAACAGACAATCAAGTCTCCTTCCTTACTGAGACTTGATACAAGTACTGAAATGGAGGACGGGCACTAACTGTGGAAAGATCTGTAGTGTAAATTATATTATGTTTACATTTCGAGCACAAAACAAAGCAAAGTGGAGCTTAGATCACATTAGCAAGCATTTTAGTTTGACCAGACGGTGAGACCACAACAAATTATGTATAGGTCAGTACTCATGCCTGAATAAATTTTGGGTAGTCAAGGTCAGGGCTAGGGCATGTTTGCTGAACACAGACATGACAGGTCAGTCACATTCAAACAGCTAAGATCACACCATAGTCTAACAGAACTCAAGTTTGTTGCAGACAATTGCCCAGCTGAAAGGAAGGCATCTTCTCCTGTTTCAGATACTCTAAAAAAATAATTGAAATATTTTTCTCTCTATGCATACTAAAAAAAAAAATTATCAAACCAAAATTCATTTTGACAGTGTTACCTCAAAGGACTGGACAAACTGAAAAAAATCTATCTGATGTTTTGATGTAAATATTTTATCACTTTCTCTTGCCTTTTTGTCTCTTAAGATGGCAGAGACAGAATGGCGCTAAAAGAATTATTAAATAAAGTAAAAATGCTTTCCAAACTACATTAGTGTTTCCATAGCACCCATCCAGGAGGCATGGCAGATGCATATGGACAGCTCCCACAGTTCTCTAGAAGGTAAGAGAAACTTTAAAACAGAATTACATTTTCAAACTGCCTGCCCAGTATAGCTCACAGACAGCTCTCAACCCCATCCGCAGTATTGCTCCCGAAACTGGACAGCATAAGCTGCACACATGTAATTTTTAAAGCATTTATAACCTAGGCCTGTGAAAACCTTATCAATTCTTTTGAAGTCAGATATCAAGCCCACACTTCAAAATCAAGATATCTTGGGAAATTCTGGTTCACATAGTTTAAAAGAAACATACAGTTAGTGCTGCAGAGCTTCAGTCACAGCAGTCACTAGAAATCCCCTGACACCAGTAAGTCCTGGATGAAGTCTTTCCTGAAATACTGTTACAGCTCTCAAGAGCAGCCATTGGTGTGTCCAACTGTTAAATAAAACAAACACAATAATCTAAGAAAAAAAAAAAATCATTAAGTGCTCTCATTCCTTCCTTGCTAATTATTCCAAACTCACTTTTTTTCATTAAGATACTTTTTCCTGATGAAAACTCTGACCTTTTTAGCGATACATGAAAACTCTGGTAACGACAAGTTGACTTCAGCTCTGTGACTGCATGGAAGAATTCATATTCTTACTGCCTTACCAGATGTATTTTATTGGAGGTGTCCTTCAATGCCCCACTCCCCTGGATGTACTCAAAGGGCTCCCCTTGAAGCCAAGTTTGGTGCAGCAATACCTGCCTGCCCTCCACAGCACATGTATAGGCACCTGCTTCTTCTAGGCACAGCCAGTTCTTTGTTTACCTTAGGCAGTGCTAGATTTTCTCCTGTGCCAGGGTCAGCATTACCTCACCCATTCACCTCCCTGGCAGAACTTTTCAGTACAATGCAGAATTTTTCAGGGGTGAGAGACATTGAACACAAACAGGAATATAAAGATAAAATCAATGTAAAGTTGCAGACATTGTCATGGAGCTCTCAAGCTAATACTGGGGGTATTAAAAGAAACATCATGACACTATCAACCATCTAGTAAAACTCTGCTGAGATGATATTAGCCAAGATGTACCCCTCACTCTGAGATGGAAGCTGCAACAGGATCTCCTGTCTCCCACGTAATCCTGGGATACATATCCCCCCCCACCTTAATACTGTCTCCTCCCAAGACCTACAGATGCTACAGTTCTGTTCCAGGGTGCTGCCTTCTCCTGGCAAAATGGACAAGTACTACTACTGGAGAAGTAAAATTATCTTCTCTTCCCTAATACTGAAGTAGAGAGAGATCAGCATCAATCTGAAGTTTCTGATACCAATACTCCAATACCTCCAAATCTTTAGTTTACTTTGACCACCAGTTTACTAATATAAAGTTAATTCACTCAGCGCATAGAGAAGTTGCAAAATCAATTTGGATTTAGAAAGGGTCAGAGTGATGTATATATTTCTACACAAAGCAGTGTGGTTTCTCAACAACTGCAAAGCAAAAGAATTATGGGTTTGTGTAACTGCTCAGCTGTGCTTAGGAGGACCTTAAAGAAATTCAGCAAATCAATTTGAGGAAGTGCCTCTCCAAAGACTAAATGGCTGCAGTGACAGGTCTGCATTCTCTGGGCTATGTGTTCAAACATCACTTAGGAATACGTGAAAGTGGAAAATAATTTTCTTCAATATGCCCTGATCTAAATTCATAAGATGTGAGAGCTCCTGCGCTGACATGAAGCAGAGAACCCAGTCCTCATCTGAATGACAAGGGCATCAGACCATGTAAACAATCTCAAAATTGCGATCAGCCTCTCATTACTGTCATTCAGTAGTGATCAATTGAAGAAGGCAGCCATGCCTGTAGCTCAATAGCTCACCTGAAATACAAAAGGGAAAACAGGGAGTTTTCTTGATCCCTGACATCAGAAAAGAGTACGGGGATCATCAGTCAGGTCTGCCAAAGGCCTCTGTGCTAGAAAAAAAATGAACTGTTGCGCAAGTCTTAAGACAGCAAGTGCTTCCCATGTTCCCTGTTGAGGTGAGCGCATGCTGGCTCTTCTGAAAACATTTGGACTAAACACATAATTCCCTTTCTCCCATACCAGACCCCTCCATCTGATCAGATATACGCTCATCATGCAGTTCTGTTAGCAACATGTGCCTTTTTGTCTCATTACAATCCAAGATCTCCTAGGAAAGAGGGTAACAGCAGACCATGGAGCACCCAAACTGGTTACATGATTTGCACATACTTCATTCTTATGGGTAGGTTCCTTAGGAAAGAAGCTAGCAGAGACCGAACAAAGGTACACCCGAACAACTATTCAGGTGATTCTTAGCCCTAACACATTGCTTGTGCCAAGTGTACTAGTTTTGTCATAGTTAGAAACAGCTTTTGAAGACCTTTGATTATACAAGCTGACAGATACTTGTTGCAGTAAGTTATGAACCCAAGAGCACCTTTGAGGCAGTACTCTGAACTCAGCTAAAGTGTTCTTCCTGATACCCATCTACCCCAAATGATGATCAATATTAGACTAGAGAAGTAGTGCATGTCCCAAGGCTGAAGAATGTATTTTCATTGAGACTACAGTCCCCCCCGCCCCTTTGAAATTCAGATTTCACTCATCAGCTTTTTATTAAAGAAAAGCAAGAAAAGTAAACCAAGGCACAGACCGCAAGATGTGCTGCTCTTCACTGCAGTTGCTGATGTGGTACAAGCTGCACACCGCCTATACAAGGCACCTTTAAACCCAGCTAAGCACTGAACATCATAGCCACCACAACTTGGCTCAGACAGGAGAACTGAAATAGAAGTTTACAACAAGATGTTCTCTGCTGGCTATTCCACAAATTCAACTAACTAGCACAATTAGCAAAGACAAATATATTCATCCAAATACTACTATTTCCTCAAAGACAATGATAGAATGTTGCCAGATAAAGGCATTACTATGTTTTCTTAGAGTGATAACAGTGATTTCTTCCCTATCAAACTGAGAGGTCCAATGACCACCTCAGGAGAACATAAAGCAAAAGGGTACAAGACACTCAGGAAGGGAAGGAAACTCCCACACTCAAACATTCAACCCAGAAGTATTCAGAGTAGACACTCTGCAGAAGAGGTGAAGGGCAAGGACAGGAGGAACACACAGAAATCTTCCAACAGTGATCAACTCACTTTCTCAGCATATTATTTTCTAAAGCTTCATGTGGTAATGTCAGTGCTGACCATTATTTAAATCAGGAACAGAGATAGGTTAGCTGGAAGCAAAAATGAAGATTGCTACGAACTGAGGCAGTTGGACGCTAACAGTCACGGAAACACGCTTTTCTGTGCCCTGGCTCATACTAACCACCATAATCTAATCTCTTTTGGGAAGCCCTGAGCCCAGCCAGGCTGACAGGCCATTACTGTCTTCCTGGGCAAAATCATATCGTGCTATGTAATTGTAGACTGCAGCAGATACAGTTCTCCACGTTTGTATGTTACACCTCCCTAGTGACAATAGACCAATCAGATTTACTTTTTAGCAGCTCAGGCATGTTTGAAGCCTGATGCTCCAGGGAATGAGGTATTTTTCTTCAGAACAGATTATTCTAGGAAGCTGCGGGCCCATTGTAAAAGAACACACAGCTGTGACTGTAAGGAACTGAGGGGTTTGTTGGTTTTTTGTGGCTTTTTCTGTGGTGGTGTTGTTGGGGTTTTTTTCAAAGTATCCTAACAACTAGAGCTGCTCCAGCCTCACCCATATTGAGGGTTCAAAATGGGCAATCCTTACCTAGCTTTGCAGCCAAGGGAGTATATAATTTCTGATAACATAATAGCTGGCACATATCCCATCAGAGAGGTAGCTGCATGTAGAATACTCTAACGTCCTTAAAAAGTAAACAGACATAGTGAGCCAAGGCTGCACAGAGCACTTTTCCGCACATTAACGGCAGCTCACAAACACAGAGGAGCTGCCGAGTCCAAACACACGAGTTGCTCGCTATTAAGAAACTCATGCAAAAGCTGCCTTCTTAAATTTCAGATAATACTGTGTGATCCACAGCAGCCTGCTACAGTTGTTACTATCCTGTCGTCACAGACCATTCTGCAAGTAATTTTGGGCTTTTGGACACTTCAGAGTGAGACCTAACCTGTTCAGAAGCTCCAAAAGAGGATGGGGTTGTTATATATACTATTTTTAAAGAACAAAGGCTGTGATGGATTTATTCTCCCTAGAAAACATTTTCTCCCTCTTAAAAATTAAAAAAAAAAAAAAAAAGCAGCAGCAACAAGGATTGGTGAAATGACTGCAAATAACAAAATAACAGAATATTGGAAGATAACAATTGGAAAAAGGGCCTACAATACCAACAGGCACAATTCAGTAGTATAAACCAACAGACTGAACTTTACTAATTCATTCTTCCTACAGCACAATCATTGTGGATTCTCAAACACATACTCCTCATGTATTCATGTAGCCATGAGCAACGAACTCAGCTCCAGCTGCCACATTTGGGCAGAGCTTTTCCTGAAACAGAGATTCCAATTACATTCGCAATAATCTGATTACTACATCAGCCATAACCTGGTTAAGAAAGGGTCTGAGAGATACCATTTTGGCAGCTAGGAAGAAGACAAAAGGGAGACATGCTTTTGTTATTTCAGTAACAGAAAGATTTGCAAACTGCAAACAGATTTTTGTGAGGGAAATACACCACACTGGTCCTACACAGGAGAGCTTTACTGTTTAAAACATATACAGTACAACTCGAAACAAGTTTAGAGAAGTTATGGATTTGTAAAACTGCCTCAGCAGCAACACAAGCCAACATTCAAGGATTTACTTTCAATTTATAGTTACTTTCCCATTGCATGTAACTTAAAAATATCATCAGGAAAGCAATCCATTTTGTTATCAGTGACCTGGCCAAAACCTGCTTTGCAACTTAAGACACTCAAATTGTTGTTTTGGAAGTACTTCATTCACATGCAGTTCACCCAAACTAATCCATGTCAGCATTTCTATTGTCACCTGCAGACTACACTTCTATCTGCACAGCAAAGTTGCCATTCAACCTATACCAGAACACCATTTCTTTTCCTACATGTGCCAACAAGAGCTTACTAAAGTCAATGACATTTCACTGAGGAGAGAACAGGATCAGGCCCTTATTATTTTTTCTATGCTTATCTGACTGGGCAGAACAAATCAAAGAGGAGACAGTCAAAAAACCTGCTAGTCTTGGTTTCTCTGGGAGAAAGCAAGCTCTAGATAAGCTGTGCCTCCAATCAACAGCCTGATTTTCACAAACAGCAATACACTTCCCTATGGTAATTGAAATGGAGCAATTCTCCTCAAACAGCTTGCCAAGTCTCACCTCATTAACCTTTATGGACTGACCTCCAAAATTCCTTGAAGCTGAAATACAGGTCCCCCTTGCCTCTGCATGATAACTGTTTACCCCTAAGAGGTTGGGGAGAGAGAAAGGGCATTAGAGAGCAAACTGCTAAACATGCTAGAACTGGAAGATAGAGACCTGTTTCCAGGCTATTAATGGTGACCAAACCTTCACAGGCTTCTGTCTCCTTTGCTGGCCCATCTTTCAGACAGCCTGCAAAGACAAACTTGGATTACAGCTCACCCTCCCCTCCCCCAACACTTCTTTTAAGAGTCAATATTATTAGCTATAGTGTGCTGCCCGGTGTTCAAATAAGCATTTCCTAACCTACACTTGATGGTTTAGCAAATTCTCTAATTCAACCTTTCCCGCCCCCCCTGTCTGTTACTCAGGATGCCTATTAGCCATTCCACCCAACTCATTTTACTATCTTTGCTCAGACCTCAGTGAAACTTTCTCGTGGCAGTGAAAATTAAGCTGCCAATGAAGGGGTGACTGAACACAGTACTTTGCATTTTATCCAAATATCCAGATATATTAAACAAATGGAAGCACTTAGGAAAGGTGGTAGAGGAATTAATTCTGCAAATTAGTAAACTCCTAGCTTTCTTTGTCTCAGCGTTAGCTTCAGAGAGCATAACTGCAAGAATCAGAAGTAAAATGTTCCAGTTTTGCACATCTGAAAGTCTGTACATAATAAACACCAAAAACCTTCAAGGCTAAAACCACGCACTTCAACTGCTTTGCTAGAGATGAGAAAACAGAGGAGACCAAAGCACCTCATTCCCCAATGTATTTCACTGCTTTAAAGTCCATCCACTACATGCAGAAGTAAATCACTTCATAAGCCTTGGCCAGTGCTTATACCAATCTAAAGACAGCCTCATCTCCCCACGTTTGCCTGTTCTTCCACACAGCAATGCGTTTCCCTCCCCCAGCCCAGTCCCTTCATTAGTTCCACACCCTAACCAATTCTATTACGCTCATTTCCATCCTCAGCTCTTCGCTCCCTTGCTCACCTTTGGTTCTGCAAGGGAAAAACAGCTGAAAAACTTTCTAATCCACAAAAGGAAGCCAGTGCAAAAAAGTACCAAGACATCAGGTTTTTCTACTCCTCCTTTCTCTTCTTTTTCCTTCAGCCACCTAGAAAGAAGCCTCAGTCTTAGATGAGGCAGTGCACTAGGGCAAGCAGTAAGCCCATGGATGCTCCCAACTCCCCCTGCCACTTTTCAGGGCAGGACCAGAATTTTGTACAAAACAGCAACCTCTCTCTGTTTCTCATCTGAAACCATTTGGACAGAGGCTGACAACTGTGAAGCAGAATGGATGCACAGTTCATACACATCTGTCAGTTCAACTGCTTTGGCCATAAACCAGTGCCTGTTCAGTACTTTGAACAGAGTCAGCACGAACCATAGGAGCCGCTCACTGAACCACAGACTTAATATTGTGGTTCCACTTGCCTACACATTTCCTGCTCAAATGAAATGCATTATCATCTTGTTGCATTCACTGCAATGCTTTAGGGCTCTAGCCCCTGGATCTGTGAAATCACCAAGCTGAAGTCACCTATGTCAAATTGTTTTGGCATAGAGAACAGCATTCTAGCCTGTAGTCATCACAGTATGGATGCTGCATGGATATTCATATGGCTCTGATGGAGCTCGGTCCTAGCCTTGAGTTCCTACAACACTCCCAAACTTTAACCGTGCACTGGTATTGTATTTCACCTGCCCAGCCACAGGTCACTGCCTGCCCGATAGGGCCCCATGCAGCAATGGCAGCTGCACAAAGTGGGCTCATCTCTACTGCCAGACAGATCACTTTCAAACTGTTGGTAACCACGCAGGGATAACAAGCTGCTTTCTACCTAACCTATTACTTGCAGAATTCATAGTGCTCTCTCTCTCCATAGGAAAGCCAGTCCCACTTTGATATCTTTGTTATGGACCATGAAAATGAGCTTCACACAGACAGAGCAGGTGACATCAGCACTCTTCTGGAGTGCTTCCCAGTATCAGACATCTACTATCTGGATTGGTTTACACTCTCATTTCAAAGGCAGGTGCTCTGTGATTGCAGAACCACCTGAATGTTGGGGTGAGAAAAATTCTGTGATCTAGGGTGAACCTAAGAAAAAGCAAAAATAAAATCTACCTGCACACCATTACTTACAGTAAGCCTGAGGTAAAGGTTAACCACTGTTTGTGGAAGAAGGAACAAAACCAAACAAACAAGACTGCAGAATCCACTATAGTCACTGGGGACATAAAGCAGAAGCTCCATAGATTCCACTAAACTCAGCTGGATGGAAAGAGAAATCTGGCAGAGAAAGACAGGGAGTTCTTCACAGGCGTGGTAGCACAAGCAGCTTGGTAATCTCAAAAGCCCCTAAATCACTGGAAAGCAAGGGTAGGGCGGGAGGCGGTAGAAGCATTTAAACAACATCTCATCAGCGCTCCTAGGAAATCCACCAATCATCAAAGGAAAGGATTAGAACATGTTTAAAAAGTAATAGCAAAATGAACTAAACAAGTGTCAGTGAAAATGTAAACCTCTTTCTTGACCCAAAGTAAGTCACAGACTGACAGCAGAATCTGGGGCCAGCAGCTCTTAAAATTAAGAAGTGAGCTGCACATTATGAAAGTTCCTACATTTCAGATGCACAGAAGGAAGAATCACTACACAGTGGACTGAAGCCTGCCTCAGTTGCTCAAAGGAACGTTGTGTTTCTAAACAGCAGCAACACCACTAGCACGTTCCCTCATGAGTTGTCTTTCTACCGCTAAAACACTGCAAAGAACTTTTCAAACTACATCTTGTAAAATCCACAGAATACAATAGTGGGTGAAGAAAGTGCAGAATTAAGAAACATGTCCGAGATCTCAGAACATGCATGTAACTTGGGAACACACCTTGCAGAAACAATGTCCTTCCGTGATAATATTGCATGCTTTCTTGGGGCTTTAAAATTAAGTAGTGTCAAGGATTACCTTAAAAGCAGGAAATTCAGATGCTTGCCTATCTGGTCAGGCATTTAAGGCATACAAAAACTGAAGAATCTACAGCTCTGACTAAGTATGTGCTTTAAAATGGCATCCTGCTCAGCTGAGATAACAGGAATTTTGAGTCTTGCAGTTCACATGCACAGATAAATTCCAGCACTCTT
>JMFS01107807.1:0-15491 GCA_000699545.1 Podiceps cristatus
CCCCCACCTCCCCCCCAAAATCTTAAAAACTCCTCTTGAGTCCCTTTACTTCCACTTCTCCTAAGGAGAGTGAAGTACCAGTAAGCAGCCTCCTGAGCACCTTTTCTTTCCTCGTCTTTTCTCAAATTTCGTCAGTCTCATGTTTTAAGGAAAAGAATAAACCTAAAAAGCATTCCCATATTTTGGTCCTGAATACACACTATGAGAGAGCAAAGGCCAGAACTCACAAGAGAAATTTTCTTTCCTTCCCCGTAACAGTATTTAACAGTGATATTCCAGTATCATCTGGAAGAACAAACTGGGCCTGTTGTGCTGAGCAATGCACACACTCTGCCCCAAACCCATTTTCACTCTAATTCAAGAGACAGAATATCAAAATGAAATATTTCAGAACAAGACTGAAGAGGAAAAGTGAGTTTCCAAAAGCTACACCAGGCAGTGGAAGAGCCAATGCTAATTTTTCTGTCCTACTCTTGAGTAGCCCATAGATGTTAATCTCAAGGAGCAACCATTTCTGCTTGCACACAAGAGCACACAAAACAGCTCAAGCTCTTGGAAAGTCTCCATAGCTGAAGTATGAAAAGAGTACGTTGAAGGAGACAGTGAAATTCAATATACAGTGGAAAAATAATAAACTAAATTAATCAGGATACAGAGGTCAAATCAATTGCCGCTTACAGAAGAGGCAGCAGTGAATGGAAGGGAGTGCCTCAAAACAGGATCCAACCTTAGGAGGTACCAAGCAGTTTACCTCCCTGACATCAGGTATGTAAGGGCAAACCATTGGGAAAGACGTGCCAGGAAGGATAACAGCTCTGGTAGCGCAAGATACACGTATGAGGAGGTCATTCATCACAACTTGCATTTTCTAAGCATACAAAATTCCCTTTTAAATCATCTTAAGCTTTGGTAATTCTTAATCAAGTCCTGGACAAAAGCAAGTAGCTTCAGAGGCAAGGCTCAGATAGGATTCCTACACACATAAACATCTGTCTACAACACAAAAATTTTCCATTATGTGCTTTCATTATACAGTGTCCCTTCTAAAGCCTCTCTCTACAATTTATATCTACAGAGCTCAAAGGCGTGTTCCTGTTTACAAATGTCTGGAATGCATCTTGCCACACCAAAACTGCCAGACAAAATGAGGGAAAATACTGTTTTGAAGAAAAGGCTATTTTTCTTTTATTCTTTTAGAGTTGAATCATTACTGGAACATAGATATTCAAGTGTGAAACGTGCAATAAGCAGCAAAACTCTGAAAGCTAGTCTCAGCACTGCTTCCAAATTCCTCTTTCAGAGAGCAGCTAAAAGGCCTTCAGAATATTTTTTTTTTTTTATTATTTAAACAGATGATGCAAGTTTTTAAACACCTGTGAAAGTTAACTTCAACAATGATTTAAAAATCAGTTTCCTCCTCACAAGCAAATACTAACAAATAACAGGCAGAGCTGAGCTATGGAAGTTTTCAGCTTGTTTTCTGTTTTGATCTAGCTCACAGTGACATGCTTTGAATTACCCAAGAACTGTGTCGAAGGACACAGACCCAGTGTTAAACAGAGTCCGAGCCACTGACCTCCTTGCCCCCATCTGAACAGTGCAGTTATTCACAAGAAGAAAGATACACTTTCTCACTTAAGAATGCCTTAGGGGTTGACTTATGCATTGCATTAATTCATCTTGAAGTTCCACAGATTTTTCTCTACTTTTTAGATGCTGAGAAAAACATTGCAGCAGCAAAGAGAGCTTGTGTACAGTATATTCCCATTCTATCCTCCATAAAAACAAAGTAATTGCCATTTTCTGTAGTAGACACCACGTTCATGGAATGATCTCTAACAGCACCACATTTCAAAGCGAAGTTTTTCACTCTTCTATTGAGAGGTAGGGGAAGTTAACTCAAATCGAAGATGTTTACCTCAGGATTAAGACAGATGGTTTAATCTGGGTAGCAGCATACGGCACAGTTTGGGTTTGTAGCTCAAATGGTTTCCCCATTGATGCTGCTGCTAACAGTTACACACCAGGCACCTCACAGGTGTGGTCAACCAACAGCCGTGGAAGTCACAGCTCAAACTAAGCTGAAAGGCACCTCTGAATGTTCTCTCACGTACTCAGGGCAGATGTCTTCAACAGTAGATCAGGTTGCTCAGGGCCTTTTCCACCCGAGTTCTGAACCCCCCGAGGGTGGAGGCTCCACCACCTCCCGGGGCAGCCTGCTCCTGTGCTTAACCAGCCACGCCAGGAGTTTTTCCCTTATGTCCAGCTGGAATCACCCTCAGCAGCTTGTGGCCACTGCCTCTCATTCTCCTGCTGTGCACCTCCGAAAAAAGCCTGGCTCTACCTTCTTTCCAACCCACCTTAGGGAACAGAGGACTGCAGTTCAATCCCTTCCTAGTCCTTTCTTCTCAGAACGACACAAACCCAGTTCCCTCAGCCTCTCCTGACCTGTTCCACCCCCAACCATGGCTGTGGCCTTCACTGGACTCACTACAGTTTGCCAGCCCCTCACTTGTACCGGTACCCACAATGAATACTGTATTCCAGATGCAATATTGTGACCACTGTGTATATGCTGTTTAGTTTAACATAAAATCATTTCAGAAACTGAAGAACTATGTGCTTTTAGGACACAGAATACCAAAATTTTGTTCCAAAGGTATTTAAAAACTCCAACTGGAAAAAAATAACCTATTAAACATGAAACACATGAGCTATTATATTAATCCCTATTACATTACAAAATTATGAATCTGAATAATTGAACAACTGCTCTGACATACTGGACATGACACAAAGGTTAGCAAAATACGGAGCTTTTTTCCCTATAAAATTGACTTCTCAATCACAGTATAACCTGTAGTTAATAATTCAAACTGCTCCCTTCCAGGCTCCACAGCCACCACAGAAACACAAGGACAGAAAGCAGCTCTTGGAAGTTACCTACCCCAAAGGCTAAGCTCTCCCATTGGCTTCCAGCTGCCTGACAATTCACCTGACTCAGTGCTCATCACCTTTCCTTCAGGAGAGAGTAAAGAGGTAGCAGTGGGCAGCGTGGAGCATGGTGGTGGTCTACAGATCGCCTCCTTTCCATGTGTACCCAGCGTACGGCAGATGGTGGGACAGAGGCCAAGGAGCACCCAGACACTTTTAGGAAAGGCAGGTGACCCATTCTGGCCAAAAGACTGGACCTCTATTCCCTGTTCTGCTCTATTATTTCAAATTTTCTACCAGGAGCACTCACCTTCAACCATGAAAGCTGGCATGGATGGAGGTGGGAGTCTGCAGTGTCCCTCAGCAAACCTTCCAATCTCAGAGCACTAACACCGTTACAACAAAGGCCGGTGCCCTGGCATCCGTGAGACTGAAAACGTGATTCCACAGCAAATAATAGTTTTAGCAAGAGACAAAAAAAAAAAAAAAAAAAAAAAAAAGAACATTTACACTTGTCCAGATGTTCCTCTCTGTGACTCAGTTTCCCCTCTCATTACCTCTGGCAACTCCTCCTGCCTCCAGGACTAGAAGGTCCCTCAGCTATGGCTGCACATCAAATTTCATTCAATAATTTCCTCTAATTGTGGGATGAACAACACACCACCATTTCTCAGCTACCTGGATACAAATCTGCATTTCCACTTCATCACAACTATCATAGAATCATAGAATCATAGAAAGGTCTGGGTTGGAAGGGACCCCAAGGATCACAGAGTTCCAACCCCCCTGCCACAGGCAGGGACACAACCTCCAGGCCTGGATCTACACAAGATTGCCCAGGGCCCCGTCCAACCTGGCCTTGAACACCTCCAGGCATGGGGCATCCACCACCTCTCTGGGCAGCCTGTTCCAGCACCTCACCACTCTCTCCGTAAAAAACTCCCCCCTAATACCTAATTTAAACCTTCCTTCCTTCAGCTTTAGTCCATTCCCCCTTGTCCTGTTATTGTCTACCCTTTTAAAAAGTTGATTCCCCTCCTGTTTGTACATTCCCTTCAGGTACTGTCGTCCGAAAGTCATTACTTACGCAGCAGCCAAAAGGCAACAGAAACAGGACCGATGCAAACTCTGCCAAAACTACGAGGCAGCGCCGCGTTCATACCTGGTGGCACAGCACCTACCCACTGAGCTCCCAAGAGGCACACGTGGCCAGGTTTTCCAGCTCTCCCACCCCAAGAACCGTGAAGGCAACATACCTTCTCTTTCGTAAAGAGTGTGTACTTCCAGCGACATTGGGATTCTTCATTCTTAGTGGTGCAGAACCGATGAGACAGTGAGCATTGTTTTAATAGAAAACAGAAAAGATGAAACAAGGAGATTGATTTCCAAGAAACTATGTGACTTGGAGAGAAAGCTTAGTTGGAAAGCAACTTCTCTGAGAAAGCCTGAAAGCCTAAATGTTAAATAGAAAAAAAAAAAAAGAAGAAAAAAATTCAACCCTACGAAGACAAAGCCCATGAATGTCTCAAATCCTTTTGTGTCCACATCACTTACTGAATATTGCTGTGTAATGCCCAACTGAGTCTTCTTCCACCTACAACTACAGAACTCCTACCAGAAAGTAAATCTTGGTGAAATTTGATATATAGACTCTTTTGAGAGTGCCGAGAAGCAGGGAGAAAAAAAAAAATGTTGAAGACAGAAGGTTAATTTCCTAATTTTTTTTTTTTTTAAAAAAAAAAAAAGTACCTAAAAATGGCTGTTACACAGGGGAAAAAAAAAGTTATAGCACAATTTATTCTCCATACATGACTATACCTAAGAAACACAGATTGTAGACTTTATTTTTTTCCTAAAGAGATGTTTTTATAGTACAGTGGGTGTGAACGAAGCAGGCATTTATATTATGACAGCTCACCATCACATGCTGTAAGCCATAGAACAAGGCTGTGTCAAGACCGGATCATTATTTCTTTTAATGTGTATTTGGTTTTATTAATAGCTAACAGTTCTATACTGTACTAACTTTAGTCTTAAATTTATTGAAGAAAAGTACCTAAATCATAAGCAATAGAATAATGAGGAACTGCATAGGTTCAAGTAGAAAATAAATATGAAGGACAGTTCCTGGCTCGGTTATATGAGGGGGAATTCTATTACCAGCTGCAATGCAAACAAGGTCAGATGTGCAGCGACACACATTTTTCAGACTGCATGCAGAATCCACTTCCCCAAAAGCTACTTCGCTTCTTTTTCTGTCACCCTTTTTCACACCAAGCAGCATCCTGCTAAAAGCTAGAGCACGATGCAGCAGAAAGCCCTGAAGCTTTCTACAGGGACACCCTGAGAACATGGCTGAAGACTGGTATTCTGATCTTCCCTTTTAAAGGGTATTACTTACAACATTTCTTCACCTGGAGCAGATTCCTGCCCAGTACATCACCTGCAGGAGGGGAAAAGAGGAAGAAAGGAAAGGCTGCATTTGCAGATTTGTCTGAGCGCTCCCATCGACAGTGCAAGCAGAAAGCACTATGGATTTTTTAATATTTATATTCTTCCCCTCTAAGGACAGATTCTGTATTTTGCCTTGCAATAATAATCATCGATTCACAGACTCGGTCAGGTTGGCAGGTACCTTAGGAGGTCATGTAGTCCAACCTGCTGCCCGAAGCCAGGTCAGCTATCAGGTGATGAGACCAGGCTGCTTTACCTACTGGGATCCTGAAAACCTCCAAAGACAGAGACCGCACCATCTTGCCAGGCAACCTTTCTCCTGCTTGGCTGTCCTCCTAGAGAAAAATATTGCCCTTACATCTAGTTAGAAGCACCCTTACGTCAGTTTATGAACACTGCTTGTTGTCTGGCCTGACGGCAGGTGGGGGCAGGCTGCCATTAAGCCCCCATGAAGCATCTCTTCTCCAGGCTGAACAAGCCCAGCTCCCTCAGCCTCTCCTCCAGGGCAGTGCTACAGCTCCCTGGCATCACGGTGGTTGCGTGCAGAACTTGCTCCAGTTCATGTACTGGGGCGAGGTGGGGTGTGGATGTAAAGCTGGATGCAATACTCCAGGCGTGGCCTGACAAGTGCTGAGTGAAGGGGAACCCTTCCCTTCGAAGAAGCTCTTCCTTCCCACATGCACAACCTTGCCCTCATCCTTGCTGAATTTCACAGAGTTCCTGCCAGCCAGCTCCTCCAACCTGCTCAGATCTTCCTGAATGCCAGCCCTGATCTCAAGCACATCCACTGCTCGCCTCCTCCACCGTTTGGTGTCATCTGCAAACTCCACGATCAGGGGCTGGTCACCTTCCAAGTCCTTCATAACATTAAACAGGACATGTCCTATGACAGACAGCTGGTGCACTCCATTGGTTACCAGCCTCCAGTTCAGTTATAACTAATTAGCCACCTCTAAACCAAATCATCCCACCAGTTTTCACCCATCTAGTAGTACATCCACCCAGATCATAACAACATTCTGCAAAGGACCTTGCTGAACCCAACGTGAACATACAATTTTATTAAGCTCAGCAGCACTATACTTAATTTACAGATGGGAAAGCCAAGACCTACAAATATTTAAAGGAATGAGAGGGAATACAGGTATAAAGTTATTGAAGCCAGGAAAGGGAACAAGGGAACAGGTTCTCAAACATGCACATAGGGCACCTGTCTTTTAGTGAATAAACCTGTGCTCCTGCCTTTTGTGTTGGCGACTGTTTGAATACCCAAAGGAAGAGGAGGGGCATCACCCTAGGTTTTGGAAGCCATCCTGGTGGCCAAGTGCACCATAACAATCACAAACATCCAAAGAATTAAAAATGAATGCTGGCATCACATATTTTCAGTCAGGGCTGATGTTTTTTGTTTGGTTTGTGCCTCACAAACTAGAGGACTGCGTTGCTCATTCAAGACCATGGTCTTCCATATTGTGAGCACAGGCAAAATAAAAATATATGAATACTAAGAGCATTTTTCTTAATTTTCTCTGGATTTGATTGTAATCAAGTAATTTCATCTGGAAAAGCAATTTTATTTCTGAAATTTCCTCTTTTAAACTTAATCCAAATTAGTCCCTTCCAATATTAGAGATCAAGTTTCACCTTAATTGGAAACATCCTCAGGAATATTTCTATTTTTAAGTCAGAGAAGATGCTTGAATGCTGCATAACACTTCAATTGTTATGTAAACCTATGTCTGGTTTAGTTGCATACATATTATTCTAATACACATGTAATTAGAATTATTACACAGAGACTTTATATTTTTTTAATTAAAAAAATCCACCAAAATAGTCATTTACTCTAGTAATTTGGGATCAGCCTCACATGTAAAATACAGTATTTTTGTCACAAGGAAAATGTCCCCTCCTGAAAACTATTTTGATTCCCAGCAAATCAAGTTCTTGGCTTCCAAAAAAAAAAAAAAAAGGGGGGGGGGGGGGGGGGGAAGGGGAGGGCAAGGAAATGTTTTTCATGGATACAGTTGAGAAAGCATTTGATAAAGCATTTTTTCCCCCCCTCCAATTGTACCAGCCTCACCTCCATCCCTGGAAAGATGATAAAGCAGCTCATGCTGGATGTCATCTCCAAGAACGTGGAGGAAAAGAAGTTTTCTGGGAATAGGCAATATGGACTCACCAAGGGGAAGTCATGCTTGACCAACCTGATAGCCTTCTATGATGGCAGATCTGGCTGGGTGGATGAGGAGAGTAGTGGATGTTGTCAACCTTGACTTCAGTAAGGGTTTTGACATTATCTCCCACAACATCCTCATAGGTAAGATTAAGATGTGTGGAGCAGATGAGTAGATGGCAAGGTGGATTGAAAGCTGGCTGAACCACAGAGCTCAGAGGGTGGTGATCAACAGTGCAGAGTCTAGTTGGGGTGGCCTGTAGCTAGTGGCGTTCCCCAGGGGTCAGTTCTGTGTCCAATCTTATTCAATATATTCATCAATGACCCGGACGAAGGCACAGAGTGCTCCCTCAGAAAGTTTGCCCATGATATGAAACTGGGAGGGGTGGCTGATTCACCTGAAGGCCGTGCTGCCATTCAGCATGACCTGGACAGGCTGAGAGCTAGGTGGAGTGGAACCAGTTGAAGTTTAACAAGGACAAGTGTAGAGTCCTGCACCTGGGGAGGAACAACCCCGGGCACCAGTACAGGTTAGGGCTTGACCTGCTGGAAAGCAGCTCCGAGGAAAGGGACCTGGGAGTCCTGGTGGGCAGCAAAGTGTCCGTGAGCTGGCAGTGGGCCCTTGGGGCCAAAAAGGCCAGTGGTATCCTGGGGTGCATCAAGAAAAGTGTGGCAAACAGGTCACGGGAGGTTCTCCTCCTCCTCTACTCTGCCCTGGTGAGGCCCCATCTGGAGTGCTGTGTCCAGTTCTGGGCTCCCAAGTTCAAGAGAGACAGGGAGCTACTGGGGAGAGTCCAGGGGAGGGCTACTAAGGTGATAAGGGGACCAGAGCATCTCTCTTATGAGGAGAGGCTGAGAGACCTGGGACTGTTTAGCCTAGAGAAGACAGAAGGGATCTCATGCTTGCTTATCTCAAGGGTGGGTGTCAAGAGGATGCGACCAAACTCTATTCCCTGGTGCCCAAGGGGCAACAGGCACAAGCTGGAACACAGGAAGCTCTGTCTGAACATGAGGAAAAACTTCATTCCTGTGAGGGTGACAGAGCCCTGGCACAGGCTGCCCAGAGAGGTGTGGAGTCTCCTGCTCTGGAGAGATTCAAAACATGCCTGTTCATGTACAACCTGCTTTAGGGGATCCTGCTCTAGCCGGGGGTTGGACTAGATGATCTCTAGAGGTCCCTTCCAACCCCTGCCCTTCTGTGATTCTGTGGTCTATCCCAAAAGCAGAAAGTCATGGTCAAACTTGGATTAAGTGCATGAGTCCTAGTTTTATAAACCATAAGTTGTCTTTTAAGATACTGAAGACAATTGATGAAAATTTCCATCAGAAGCTCTTTCCAATGATACAAGTGAAATGATACACTGAGCTGAAGATTCAGTCCCTACTGCTTTCTGCAAACCTAGTCTCAACAGAGACACTTTTCCTGAACGTTTTCAGGTTTTGGGTACTACTGTCCTTGGAAAAGTAACCATAGAGTTTCGCATCAAGGACAACCCGTTACAGACAATGAATTATATCTGATGGTTACAAAAGTGTCCAGCTGAACAAATTTATTTCACCTGCTAAATAAAGTTATTAAGAATATAAATATAGGGTTTTTTAGAATCATGGGAATAAATATGTTTCTAATCATAAATTAGAGCCATAATGAATGCTCT
The DNA here is from genome assembly GCA_000699545.1 of Podiceps cristatus. Lineage (NCBI taxonomy): Eukaryota > Metazoa > Chordata > Aves > Podicipediformes > Podicipedidae > Podiceps > Podiceps cristatus. The sequence goes on from JMFS01107807.1 coordinate 9,223, forward strand.
AGAAAAATAACACAAACATCATTGATTTGTTTTTTATAACACCAAAATATTATTCAAGTAAATCAGAAATCAGGTAATGCAGCCATTAAAAAAATAATGTAAGAAAGAGAAACAGTAATAGCACCTGCACGGAACAGCCCTCATCTGACCTTGAACACTTCCAGGCATGGGGCATCCACAGCTTCTCTGGGCAGCCTGTTCCAATGCCTCGCCACCCTCAGAGTGAAGAATTTCTTCCTTATGTCTTCCCCTTGTTCTGTCACTACATGCCCTTGTCGAAAGTCCCTCTACAGCTTTCTTGTAGGCCCTCTTTAGGTACTGGAAGGCTGCTAGGAGATCTCCCCGCAGCCTTCTCTTCTCCAGGCTGAACAACCCCAACTCTCTCAGCCTGTCTCCATAGCAGAGGGGCTCCAGCCCTCGGATCATCTATGTGGCCTCCCCTGGCCCTGCTCCAACAGGTCCGTGTCTCTCCTGTGCTGAGGCCCCAGAGCAGGAGGCAGCACTGCAGGTGGGGTCTCACCAGAGTGGAGCAGGGGGCAGAATCCCCTCCCTCCACCTGCTGGCCATGCTGCTTTTGATCTGCTTCTAGTCCTAACTTCAGCAGTCTTCACTCTTTCTTTGATTTGGAAACGATCAACCTCTTCCTTCTCCAGTTTCTACAGTTCAAAAGTGAAGTTTTTGAGACTCAAATTAGTCTGTTCACAGTTTGCAACTGCACTGAATGTTATGTATAAAATTTGAAAAGAACACCGAGGATGTGACATTGAATGCTTTAAAAGGGTGAAAAATATAAAGTCAAGAGCCATAAGCTCAAGACTCAATGTAGCCCTAGCAGGAAATCTAAGTATTGCTGTTTACTTCCCAATAACTTATGATCCCATTTTACAGACAAGGAAATAATGTTTATCCCCTTTCTTGAAATTTCTGAAATGTATACTCTGTATCTCTAAAGAAAAAAAAATCGTATGATTTCTGCAATCTTTTTGAAAACATTTTTAGAAAATAGATTACAGAAATGCAAGTGAATGTTTGACCTTGAGGTTGGATCCTAATAGTTTGTATTCATGGTTCAGTCCCAAGTAACAAGTATTGTACGGTACAGTAAGTCACTGAAGCAGATTTTCCCAAGATAATGCCCCTATTCAGCACCACGTAAGTAGAACAATTTATTTTGCTCTGGTTAACTGCTTCACCCACGCATCTGACATTAAGCTTCAGGCTTCCTGACTAAGCAGCAAACATGTAGGACATGAATCAATGTCGTGCAGTTATGCGTCACTTCCCACAGTCTTGCTGATTCAGGCAATTCAGAATAAAATATGAATCAAGTTTTTCATCTAAAAACACAAGTTCAAAAACATTTTTCCAATCTTGTTTAGCATCGCTTGTCATCATTCCCTTAAAAACAAGTTGTACTTTTACATGCTCCTGGTTTCAAAATATCTGAAGTATTTTGGTGCGACTGAAACTCAGATTCTTTACTGTAAGAAAATGTCCAAGTGATTAACTCTTCAAAGATGCCAATAATGCATCAGTTTTCTTCCAAAGATATGCGACAGACCTTGAGTCCCAACATTCTGCTCTCTGCAAACCACATATGCACACAATGACATTACTGAGAAAGATATGAAAACAGAAAGAGTATTAAGACTTAGTTGTATAGATCCATAATAAGAATTTTGGTTTATCTTGCTCATGTACCTCCCCTCCTCATCATAAAGAGCACCTCCTCCTCATAACATGCCTGCAGTCTCCGTAAGTAATTCTTGGGCTTAAGTTTATGAATCCCCAATAATTTCCAAACATCCAGGCTTGCAGCTTTTCCACTCTTCAAACTACTTCTAGACTCAGAAAAAGATTAACCAAATTTGCCAAAAATTATGAAATTGTCATCCAGAGGGACCTGGACAAGCTTGACAAGGGAGCCCGGGTGAACTTCATGAGGTTCCACAAGGACAAATGCAAGGTCCTGCACCTGGGTCGGAGCAACCCCCATTATCAATACAAGCTGGGGGATGAAGGGATCAAGAAAGCCAACAGTACCCTGGGCTGCATCCCCAGCAGCGTGGCCAGCAGATCAAGGGAGGTGACTCTGCCCCTCTGCTCCGCTCTGGTGAGACCCCACCTGCAGTGCTGCCTCCTGCTCTGGGGCCTCAGCACAGGAGAGACACGGACCTGTTGGAGCAGGTCCAGGGGAGGCCACATAGATGATCCGAGGGCTGGAGCACCTCTGCTGTGAGGACAGGCTGAGAGAGTTGGGCTTGTTCAGCCTGGAGAAGAGAAGGCTGCGGGGAGACCTGATTGCGACTTTTCAATAAAGGGGGCCTACAAGAAAGACGGGGACAGACTCTTTAGCAGGGCCTGCTGTGACAGGACAAGGGGTAAGGGGTTTAAAATAAAACAGGAGAGCTATAGATTAGACATAAGGAAGAAATTCTTCCCCATGAGGGTGGTGAGGCACTGGAACCCGTTGCCCAGAGAGGTGGTAGAAGTCGCATCCCTGGAAACACTCAAGGTCAGGTTGGACAGGGCTCTGAGCAACCGGATCAAGCTGCAGATGTCCCTGCACACCGCAGTGGCAGAGTGGACTAGACGGCCTTTAAAGGTCCCTTCCAATACAGTACATTCTACGATTCTATGACAACATTAATTTTCCACTACCAGATGTAGTAACAAGAAAGACTTTGTAGGAATAAGAACAGGAGTGGAAAATACTATGCAATGAATGCTGGTTTTAAGAAATGGTGGTCTTGAATGTAGAAAATGCCTCACGTTTTGTAGAACACATACAAAATGAAGGACTAATTCACACCAGTATCAATGAAGCCTCGTTTACTGTCGTGTTACAACACACAAAACATTCAAAATGTAAGACGCACTAAACAATTATGTTCACAGCTTTTAATTTAAGGGACAACTGCTACAATAGATATTTGACAAACAGCATCCAACGACAGTACGGAAATGCACTTATGGCTCAAAAAGCCATCATGAAGCTGAACTTACAGACAGTTTCAAGAATGCCTTTAAATTTAGAGGCCATCCATAAGATCCCTTCTACAGTTCTAAAATGAAACTAATAATAGAAAGGCGTAATTAAAGAAAAAGCAAAAAGTGAAACAGAAGTCACTTTACAGAAGCAGAAAGAAAATTACTATCCCATATATGTAAAGATGAAGAAAATAAGTACTACACACTGCTCATTTCTCCATCACATACAAAACTGAGAGCAGTGTAGTATTATAGATGCATGAATAAAATGATTGCAGGTCTGCACAATATATAGATTTTGATCTGAAAATCTGAATCAAAACTTTTCTTCCTCCTCCTGGATTGCTGAATTTGTTTCCTGACTTCTTCAGAAATAGACTGAAGTTTATAAATCTTCTACAACAGGTTCTAAAAATAATTTCTACTTTATATAGAAGCAGTTAATAGACTTCCTGTTTTACAAATGAGTAATGCACTATTCCCAGTTGCATTAAATTCCATTAACAATTATAAAGTTTGACAATAGCCCTTCAGGTTTTAGACAAGCTTGTTGTCTTTCTTCAAATGTTTTTGAACTATGCAAGGACTCTTAAACAGCTCAGAATCAACTGAAGAACTCCTGGTGTTGAGATTTCTTTATATCCAATTTATTAATGCTGAGACTAAATACTCTCAATTGTAAAAGAAATTGAAAACAAAAGACAATTCCCCCCCCCCCGAAGTAGTAGTGTTCTGACAAAAAAAAAAAATTTATACATATAAAATGATAACCAAGAAAACAAAGAAAAAGCTGTTTTTAACAGAGTAACTTAAGTAGACTGAAAGACACAAAAAATCTCCAAAAGCATTTAAAAAAAAAAAAGGTCTGATGTCTAACATTAAAAATTCTGCCTACTCAAAACTAAGGCTGTACCTTACAAAGTTCAGATTCTGGAAATCTTAAAGACATGCTATACAGCTAAGAGGTTTAGGATAATCAGAACCTTTTGTATTTGACACATGACAAAAGTAAGTTTTTAGACTTAGTGTTTCAACCCAGTGTAAGTCGGCACACTTATACTGAAGTTAATGGGCTAGAAGAAAAAAAAAACCAAGATGCTGAGGTACCTAGACCCTTGATCTCAATTACAATAAAAATGAGACTCTAAATGCTATTTGTGTAATACTGTGGATTTTTAAAGTTAGTCTCAATACATGTTAAAGCTTGTTTCACAGTATTCTACTCCAGGAAAGGACTGTCACAGACTATTGATGAGCGAAACTATATCCTGTCTGCCGAGAGCGACTGTAGCTCCTGGTCAGAGGAGAGCTCCCACGCGCAGGCAGGAGGGAGGCAACCGCCGCCTCAGTACTGTGGTGCGCTCACCACTGGCCCGTCAAAGCAAAGAGCACAAGACTGGCCCATGTGGTCTCCATGTCTGAGAGCCTCAGCGCCGGCCTGCACACATCCACCACGCGCACTATGGCTCCTCTCCATATCCTGTGGTGCATGAACTCCCGAAGCCCAAACCCATAGGATCCTGCCGGGTCCTGGTACTCAGAGGGAGCTGATGGACAGCTCAAGCACCTACCTGGCCTCCACGGTCCCTTCTCCCACCACATGCGCCTGTGGGTATCAGCCACAAAAGCCCCACGCACTGGACACCCAGTGCCTGTCCCACTACAAGGCACCCGTCACCACTCATGTAGTAGGTCACATCTCACGTACAATGCCACAGGTAAGCTAAGAAATCCATAGACTGCATTACAGAAATCTTGAAATCTCACTGTAAAGCCTTCAGAAATATCAGATTTCAAGGTACTGTCTAAAGAACTACTGTTCATAACCAGATAAACACATGTAACTAGTTCACGGGCTACCGAGCCCGGGGGTGAAAAAAAGAGACAAGACGGATTAAACAAAGCAAATCAGACAGATTATCAAGATCAAACAGATCACCCAAGTGAAAAGAATGAAGGGCCCATTGAAGAAAATAGCTGAACAGCCAGAACCCCTGCCTGAATAATGGGCTTGCAGTTGTAGGCATCCAACACGACCCATGTTCAGGCAATAAATCTGTGTCTCCTGAGCACCAACAGAAAACTTTAAAAATGTAATACTTCATTTCACTTACATGTGCTTTGGGTTCCCTAAGCACAGTAAAGGCTTTAGAAAAAAAAACATTTATTTTCTTTACAATAATAATAGTCAAACTAACATATGTTGGTATATCCTCACTGTATTTATTTATTCAGCATGAGACAGTTTTTAAACAGTCAATCTTTCTTATTTCCCAACTCATGAAAAAAAAAAAACCAAAACAAAACACGCTATACCTTTTTATGGTAACAGTTAAATTGCACAACTGAAAATTGCAATTAATCAACTTTTACGTTGCAATTAATCAACTTTTACGTTGCAATTAATCAACTTCAAACCTGCTACCACAAGACAAAAGCAATGATCTTAGTAGCTTTGGGAAATAAAAGAAGGATTGAACAAATACTTAAATGAAAGAGAACAGGATTAGGAAAGACAAAATCTTTTTGGTCAAAAATACAAGCACCACCTAAAGGCCTTTAAATTAAGCCTTTGCTATGGGCAAATTATGAACCGCTATCTTTCCAAGTACCTGGTGTTGCTTACTGACAAAGCTCACTCACTCGCCCGGGTGAATGACTGGCCAATCTTCGGAAGCTGTTTGCCTTACCCTGTAAGAACAGGGCATCTTTCAGAAGTAACTACGTGGTCTGGGATTACCACAAGCAACTCTATAATTCCTCCAATAGTTAAAGGGATAATTACAAAGAAACCAAAGGTAATTTTAAAACCTTCTTCTTCAAAAAAAAAAAAAAAAATACAGAAATGGACAGTTGTTATTGTGCCGAAGCATTTTTCCCATCTCAAGAAAGCCAATTTAACTGCAGATGCCAACTACGAAGCCGGTGTTGAACGCGGTTTTTAAGAAGGGGAAGGAATGAAACTCGAGTCCTCCTGGGAGCCTGGATTGTCAATAGCCTCGCCCGTACAAAAGGAGAGGGAAGCCGGCGCCGACCAGCTCCCGATGCCGAAGGACGCGAAGGGCACACACGCAAGCAAAACCCCCGCGAAACCCTTGGGGAAGAAACTTCACCAAAGATCAAGAGCCACAAGTTTGGAAAATGAGTAAATGCATTTATTAACGACCCCTGGCATCCTCGCTTCAGCCACTCGCCAGGCCGCGTTACGCTGGGAAAACCTATTTTATAATACGTTAAGAAAAAATCGTGTTTTCCTCCGCCCCACCGAGGAGGGGGGA
>KL281962.1:4471-18881 GCA_000699545.1 Podiceps cristatus
CCAATGGCTGGAATTACTAAAACTTCAGCTTTTTGGAGCTGGCAGAATGATTCTTGGGGACCGCCACATGACAGAACAAACCTGTTTTCTCCAACCTTTTTCAAGGTCTGGCTTGACAGAAAACCGGTCTGGAATCATCAGCGGCAGCCCCAGTGTGGATGAGCATCCATGCAGCTCTGCGGCCACAGCCACATCCCGTGGTGGGGGAGGGCACTTTGCTCAGTGCTGCTGAAGGAGCGGCTGCTGGTACAGCACCGCTCAAGGATGCTATGTCAAAATCCGTCAGAGAAAACTTCAGCCCTTGACTTTGAAGAACACATCTCTGGAGAATATGTCTATTCTTGTTTATTAATCAAAGTGAGGAAAGATGGATGGGTTATCCAACTAACTGTGGGTAAGTAAGTAAGATGTTACTGGTAACATCTGTAACACAGTGTTCAGAAAGTGCCTTAGGTTTTTAGCAGAAAAGTCTAGAAACTACAGAAAAAAAAAGTCCCAGATAATTAGAAACACTAGTATTGGGAGCAGCGATACCATCTCTTCTTCTGCTATAAAACAGAGAAACTTGCCTTTACATGAATTTCCAGTAACCTCTGTTTTTCTTACTCTTTTATACATGCTGTCCTCATAATATTTTTATAGGATGCGACAAAGAAACTATTTCAATAAAGCTTTCCTTTCTTCATGTACTGAGGAACTATAACTTTTCATTTAGCCTTTTAAGATTTGACACATCTTTTGACACTTTCTGACTCCCAGTACAAGGCAAAGGCAACTTCTGAGCTTGTGTTTTGGTTTTCCTTCTCTTTTTGATCTGTTTAGCTGAGCCCTTGTCAGTTGAGAAAGAATTTTTAACTCATACACTTCTGGATGCTGAAAAAAAAATTTTCTCAGTAATACCAGGACTGTTGCAGTTAAGAGCTGCAGCAGAGCTCTCTTTCTTTTCCATTACGTAGGACTGGACTGTGTTTATGATTTAGTCCTTCCTCAATTTGTCTATAATACCCCACTTATCAAAGTTTTCCTATGATAAGCTCCCCTTAATAACTTTCTTATTTATTACTCTTTATGACTGTGGCTATTGGCCTTGATCAATAACATAATCCTGTCTGCCCTAAAGATATTACTAACTCCATAGATAAAGATAAGATCACTGGTTTTTCCCTTCCTTGGTCTTTACTCACTTTCCCATCTGCTTAAGAACAAAATCCACAAATACTCCTCGTTATTTTTTTTCCCCTTTCTCCATTTACATTGGTCATTTTGGATCTTTAAGAATATTGAAATTAAATTTTTCATATGGATATGCTCCTACAAAGGCTAATTTGCATACTCTGCTAAGAAAATTTTAAAAAGGCAAATACCCTTGCCCAGATGTGTAATAACACACACAGAACACTTTTTGCAATCAAATCTGGGTTTGATAGGTTCATTTTCCTTCGAGTAAAGATCAAGACAACATTTTGCCCAGTCACACCCATATTCATTTACAGCATTTTGCCCTAAGCCAATTCAGGTATAATTATTATTATTTCCTCGTACTTCCCTTGAAAGTACTGTAGGCATAGTTTGCTTTGAAATGAGCTGGCCATTTTTTTCCCATGAAGTACATGAAATAGTCCACTGCTTACAGTACTTCTTTTCTCTCTACACAGCACATGCCGTTCTCATGATGAGAGGAAAGAAGAGATTGGTTTTTTCTCCCTTTTAATTAATCCATTTTGTACCAAAAACATAAAAAGAAGGAAAAGGTAACCTAGTCAAAAGGTTTTTTCTCTTATGACCTTCTCAGTGACAAGTTAAAATGAAAATTGCTTGGAGTCAGAGGCTGGGTAAGGTAGTGAACTAGCCTTGCACCGTTACAGGTTTGGCTCAATTCTAGTTGACCTCAGACATATAAATTAAGTTTGTGATCTTGTCCTGATCCTCATTTGTACAAATCACAAGCTCTAAGAGGACACGCTGTAAGTCACCCACATGGGCAGCCAAGAGAGGCTGCTGGGTGCAGGTGCTTTATTTCATCTGCGGTCCTCTGGTCAGGCGGTCTCAGCATTTACCACCAGCTCCTCATTCAGCCCCAGTCTCGTCTCCTCCCTCACCTCCCAGCCTGCCTCCCTTCCAAAAATCCCTACTCTCTTTTCTGAAAAAGACACACATTTTTAATACATGAGCCTGACACAGAACAGAGAAGAAAGCACCTGCAATGGTTTAAATGGGCCAGTTCAGGAGCAGCTGACAGAAGGAAAGTATCTGACAATCTTAAAATTGCTCTCCAGGCTTATATCGTTGTTAATGATAATAATATTTAAAAAATCAAATGCCTCACTGAATTATCACATTACACTGCATTATTGTACTGAACTGAGGCAAGTAAAAGCCTTTATAAGAAATTCCAGAGTCTTAAAGGCTGTTTCAAGGCAGGGGCTGCTGTATTGGAAGAAGAGCATGGCGCTGTGAACTTCAGAGACATTGCCTCCAGGACAAGACCAGGGGAGCTTTCACACAGATGTGTTAGAAATTCTGCCCAAACCAGCTCAGCACAAGTCACAAGTAAACCATAAACAGATAGTAATTCAGAAGGAGGAGAGGGAGCAAATAGCCAAAGATATCAAGATAAACAATACATAATTATTCAAATAGATTAAACATATATAAAGCTGCATGTGTGTCTCTGTAGGCCCTCCGGGTCATTAAGGAATTAAGGACGCAATTAACAAGGATTAAGACATTTTCAAGAAGCTGAATTTATTATTTACATTTGTCTTCACTGTAGTGGGGGATTTGGAAATTTATGGAAATGATGAGTGTGCTATTATAAACATTTCTGAAGAAGAGGTACTGGAGCGAGTTGAGAAAACACGAGTTGACGAAGTTAAAAGAACCCAGGAGCGTTCAGAAGAAGCTAAACTTCAGAACAGAGCGAATGGCAAGAGCCCGCAATGCGACTTGGAAAAACAAGGGCGTTTCCCGAGACTAAAGAATCTCCCTGTTCCAAAATATGAGCCAGAAATGAACGCAGGTAATGCCGACCCCAGGGCCGAGGATGCCCACTGCGTGCAACCACGGCTGAGGTTAATTTGGGTGTGCAGGATCAGGTCAGCTGGGCTGCAGCTCTCTCCCCTCAAACCCGCAAAAAAGTCCCAGCGAATTAAGGAAGCGGGAAGTGTCAGCGGGTTTTCAAGGCGCTTTTGACAAAGCTCCTCATAGAAGAGCGATGGGTCAAATGACAAATTGCGGATTAGTATGCTGCATTATAAATGGATAAGCGATAGGGAACAAATAATCTCAGTACGGTCCTGCATGACAATGGTAACTGCTAAACCCCTGGTGACATAGAGGTTAACCCTCACATCTTCCCATTTCCATTACATCTAGTTGCTCATACTGAGGCTTTATGAAGAGGCTGCCTGAAGAAAAGGGGGAACATTTGCCTTCAGGAAAGCCGGGTTCTCCTTGACTCCACCACCCCTATGATGACACTACTAGGTTGAACAGCCACACCAAGGTTCGTGCTAACACATTATCCATTCTAATTTCTGACTATCAGGGACTTTATTTCACACCTTGCTGGCTGCAATTTTTCTTCTGCTGTGTCATCCTGACACCTTGGAAAGCAGAGCAGGCGAAACGCGGAATGCCCCAGGTCCGGTGCTGTTCCTTGGATGATTTTTCACAATGATTTAGAGAGGAGTGACAACACGTCACTGAAGTTTATGCATGCTGCTAAGACTGAAGGGCAGCGTAAATTATGGAAGACGGCGAGTGATTTCAGTAGATCACACGTATACACCCCGGGCATGTAAAATGTAGTCTGAAGAATACAACATAACACACTCATAGCTGAAATAACAGTTTCTTGACGTGAAATGGCATTCTCTTTGCTTGGTGGTTTCAGGAAAATTCAGTATAGCTTGTGGAAAGCATCCTTCTCACCTCTCCCAGGATGTAGGTAATGACACTTAAGCAAATAAAATCACATGAGCTGTGCTAGATAAACAAACCAACACACCGCAGGCAGTTTCAGACCTCGACATTCGGCAGGCTGTATCCCCTGTGTGGAGATCATTGCTAAACAAGGGATCTGATTTGTGTTTTGTCCTTTTATTTGCCATAGCTGGGGCGATAGCTGAAGAGATCCTGGGTAACATTAGGTATGGCAAAAGCATGAAGGGAAACGAGCCCTATCCAGCAAAACACGCGTACACCCATCCTCACTGCTCAATACGGGCTGCTCGTGCCCAGCCCTCACTGTGCTGCCCACTCGCCGGTGCCTCCGCCTCACACAAAAGGGACTCGCGAGTCTCGAGAGCTTCCCAGTTCCCAGTCTGCAATGAGCCATCGGACTCATCGCTTTTTCTTCACAGTCTGAGCCCACTGTCTGATCCCCTTGTCCCCCCACTCCTCCTTCCCCACCCCACTGCCCTGGCACTCTTCCCTGGACTTGCAGCACTGCCCCTCACCAAAACGCTGGCTCTGCCCCACGGCAGGTGCTGGTGAGCCTCTGCGCTGAGGAGCACTGAGTGGGCAGAGCACCTTTTTGTGGGGTGTCAGGCTGGGGTAGAGGGGCCTCTGTGCTGGACTCCTGAAGCTGCAGGTCCACGCAAGTCCGGGGTGCTTGGCCCTGTCCCCAGCCTCCCAGTCTCACTCCTCCCTTTGCACCCATCCTGGTCTCATCTGGTCTCCTGGGCAGCTGGTTCAGGAAGTTAAGCTGGCAGAAAACTAATCCTGCAAAGAAATGTGCAGCCACTTTAGCTCCCCAACCGGCTTACTGCAAGGTCAGACAAGCCCGCCCGAGGGGCAAGCAGCGGGGGGAGAAGGGAAAACCCAGGCAGAGGGAAGGATGGGTCGGCAGCAGTGCCGCGGGGGCTGTTTGGAGCTGCCTTGGAAGCACACTCTTAGGTGCCGGTCTGCTTGCCACCATCAAAACTGAGGCTTGTCTGCGCCTGCGCAGCAATGACAGGCTCAGTCGCGAAGGGGAAGCTTTGGGATGAACACCTACAGAGCCTGGGCACCTCTGTCTAGGAGGCACCTCTCTCTTTAGGAGCTCGGGGTAACACCTTTAGGCTTAAGCACTTAGGCTCTGTGGGAGCAGTTGAGCCTTTTTTGGATCTCCTTTACCTGCTGGTATAGCTGTTAAGGTCCATGTGCTGGATTTAAATAACCATTTTTAGATGTATGAAGAAGAAACCCACACTGAAAGTGAAGATTGCAGAGAGGATTATCACTCCGCTGTAACGGAGCCAGCACCACTAGGCAATGATGTTCAAGGTCGTTCAGGGTCATCAAAGGATGATTTGAAAACCTTGCTTGCATTCTTCCCCAGGAGAGCAGAAAATCTGGAGTAGGCTGGGAAGGAAAGGGATTCTCACAGGCATTGCATGTTTCCACAGAGCAGCCTGAGCGGAGCTCCTGCTGCTTCATGCTGGAAGCGGGGAAAGGCATCACTGCTGCCTTTCGTGAGCCTCTCTGCCCCGTCCCTCTGCCTGGCACTGCCCTCTCCTTTGCAAGAGCGGGCGGCAGCACGGCCAGGCAGCACCCCTGCCTGCAGGCAGGCCTCTCCGGCGCTCAGGTGGGATGCACAGAGGAACCTGTCCAAACCTCCTAGAAGGACAGAAAGCGGGAGCCACTGCCCTGTGCCAGGGTCAGAAATCTACCCAAAGCAATAGTTTTGCAGGTAGGGGGTGGGAAAGAATTAACTGCTTCAGTTAGGGAGGACTCAAGGGGAAGGGAGTGGTAGCTTGGGTATTTTTCATCTAGACAATTAGGTCTGCTCCTCAGGGCAGTGGGTGGTAGGCCAAGGCTGGAAAACTTTCCCTAAACTAGCAAAGCACAAAGCTTCCACGCAGTGTGTGCTCAGCCCCAAGAACTTCCTGGTAACTCAGGTTATTGAGGCAGATTGTTGATTAGGATCCAAGAGAGGATTAGAAACTCTTTTAAGCATAAATAGTATTTGCAACTGTGTGAGTTAAGCAAACGGATACAAGGGAAATCAAACCTCATGCTTCAGGGCATAAACTGCTCTCTTGTGAGTCAGGATCAACCTTTTTTTCCCTCTACGTGTAGCATCGCATAATTAGCTAGGTGCTTGCTGCGGTTTTGATTTGCTCTGAAGCATCAGTTACCGGCCGCTGCCAGAGGCAGGATGCTGGACGAGATAGACCCACGATGTGTTACTGTAGGGCAACCTTTTTGTTCCCATATTGGCAAATCTTTGTGGGAAAGCGTTGGTGACTCATGTTTTCAGCGGCTCCTGGTCTTCCCAAACATTGACCTCTCATTTCCATAAGCACTAAAGTCACTCTGAATTCCTACAGAAATAAAAAGGCAAAGTTGCACAAAGGGTTATTTATCTACATGGCACAGACAGCATTTATTTTCTAAATGCAAACATGCTTTTAGGACCTGCATGGGTCATTTTTGCTATCAAGAACTTAATTATTTTCTGTATTCCATTTCAGCTGCAAAGAAATCACACAACTTCCTGGAGGTTTTGTGCTTTGAAAATACGTATTTCTATGTGCGTGTGTGTATACACAAACATGTATGCATGCCTATATATAAATATAAGTTGGTCCAATAAAAGGTTTTGAATTACTAGCATTTCCTTACAAATTAAAGGCAGGCAAGGACCAGTAATGCAGGTGACAGAGCATGCACTAACAAAGTCTGCCTCTCCACGCTGCCTCTTTGATGTACCTCATCTTTGCCCTGAAGGAATTTCATTATCCTATGGTGAGCCGGTAATGAAATCTGCACTCAGAATCAAGCCTTCATAGAAAACGATATCTTGAGTCTTTGTTCTGTACAGACTAGCTGTGTGTGGTAGAAATATGTTTCTATTTGTGTGTGATCTGACTGTACTTTGAATACTGATCTCCAGATAAAAAGGATAGAGATCTAATTTGACAAAATATTAAATTCCTCTATCTTGCTTTATCTAACAAAATTCTGATGCTTATTATTGTGATGAACATTTGGGGCAATACTGGTAGTGTTCAGCATGTGTGAGAAAAATCTCTCTGTGGAGAATCAAATGGAGTGTCAAAGACCTTGATTTATAAAGAGTGCAGAGGGCTCTTAAGTACTATTTTTAGAACAATGCCACAACAGATTTACACACGGAGAAAAAAACCTCCTCTACAGTCACTTAGGAGCAAAGTAGCATTTCACTGCATAATAATGAGGAATTAATTGCTCTTTGTCATCACTTTTTATGCAAATTGCCACAGAACATTTGCCCAATGTGCATTTTACCTTTTAACAAAGAAAGTAGTCATGACAGACTAGACCAAATTTCATAAGCTAAAGACAAAAGTAGGCTGTACCATACATAAATTGCAGCTAGCAAGTCTATTCCTTTGAGGAACGTCCATTAAAAAAAAAAAAAAAAAAAAAAGAAAGAAAGAAAGAAAGAAAACGGTTTCTTGGCCTACACGTCTAGTTAAATTAAATTAAGTTCAATTATTGGACAACTGAAGTTTCTTCTCATGGAATTTGCTTGTCACTCTTTGCAGCCTTTGTTTATTTTTTTTCACTTGGGATAATCACCAACTATCACTAATTTTTTGTTTCATTATCAGCTGCTTTCAAGCTTTTGCTCGTATTATTACGTGAATTTCAGACATCACAGGCTGCCAGCTGTTAAAAAATGTTCTGTTGCACGTCTATTTAAAAGTAAAAAAATATATTATCAACCTTGCATTTCATATATATTTTCACAACATTTACATTTAGAGTAAGCTGACAATTCTTCAAAGAACACCAGAACTGCAGCAGCTGTGGAATAACATTTCTTTCCAGCGTAAGAAAGAGAAAAACATAATAAATCATCTTTGTTCTATATGAAGCTTTAATTTTTCAGGCATTCTGCAACTGACACTGCAAATTTGATGCAAAAATTACCTAGATGGCAGACCAGGTCAAAATGTAGACGTCCTAATGGACTCCATTGTGCCAAAGCATTTTCTCCAGAAACATCTCAACATGTTTTCTTTTTCCTGAGAAACATAGGAAGGATATCTCTGTGCAAGGAGTTTCTGCCTTGCATGTGCAATGAATTCATTCAGTGAACTAGTGGGTCTTTTCAATCTCTAGTTTCTACCAACTTCAAACATAATAGCGAGTTCCAGCAGAGTCCCTTTTCTATTCATACACTATTCACAGCAGACCTTTGTAGTTCACAACTTCAAGTTAACATAGCAAAGAGCAGTTTTAAATCACTCCAGTAATCAGGGGTCACAATTATTTGCTGCAGCTACGAAAAAAATCACACACATGCTGCAAGCCAATGCACTCTGCTTTCACCTCTAAGACAGAAAAATAACAGAGTCTCGACCTCTGCCTTAAGTACTAACACTTCAGCAACACTATCTATTAATCAAAAAATATGTGAATGCAGCTTATAAATCCCTCTGCATGGAAAGAGCCATTTTCACCCTAACAGAAATATATTTTCTGTCCTGGTCCTTGCTTAAAGTGCAAGAACATCCTGCAGCCTTTGTGAAAAAAAGCAAAAGCAAATGATGGGAGAAGTAAATAAATTGAACCGTTCTTAGTTATGTGAGTGGAAACCCACAGATTCATGGGGTCCCGAGTTCTTTGGTTAGTATTAGAGCTAAAAGCAAAACAAACTGCCTTCGCAAAAGCCAAAGACTTCAGTATCATACTGAAGGACTCCAACCCCCGCTCAGAACTGCACAGCGTCAGGGATTTAAACTGGATTAACAAATCCAAAATACCCCAACATCTACTCCAAGGCCAACAGAGGCAGTGGGAGCACCCGTGCCAGTACGGCCACTGCACGCCTGCTGTGTGCCAGTTCGTCTGCATCCTCCGGGGTCCCCATCTGCCCTCCCACCGGTCCTTCTCAGGCTTTGTTCAGCCAGAAGGCACCCCCGACCTCCACAAGCCTTCTGATGCTCCAGTCATGCTTCAGCTACGTGAAGCACACATTACTATTTAACTACACAGCGATCAGACTTGTCTCTTATATTTTACACTCCCGCATGTTGCTGCGTGTCACTTCCCACCCCTCTCTGAAGGCACACCGATGGGCGCCTTGGCCATGCCCCACAACACAGCAGCATCCACCATCGCCAGGCTCTGCCAAAGCTGGTGGCTTTGAACTCTGCTTCCTCCTCCTCTCCACCTCCACTGCCCACCCCCAGCACCCCAGCCTCCTCTCCCAGTCCCACCAGCATTGCATTGTCTTCATGGCATCATGTTTCCCACCGTCTGCTACGTCCTGCTTGACTCATCACCAGAAATAACTCCTCACGCTGCGGCAGCAGCTCAGTCGGCAAAGTACGGCTCCTCCTTCAGAGGCACAGGGAGCGCGCTGCCACCGCCGTGACGGCAGGGAGAGGACACCAGAGCCACAGGTGGCACCTGGGCATCCAGTCAGGCATCCCACCACCACGGCCAGTTCTGAAGAAACTCCTCCCATTTTCCTTGAGGCAACAGCAAGATGTCCCCTGCTGCGGCTGCACAGTGCCGCCTGGAAGGAAAGACATTTCTTTGCACGAAGCCCCTGTTACAGTTATCCACTGAAAGCAGAATTACGGGCCCTAGAAAGTCAGAGCTGTTACCAACTCAGTATCTTTGTTTGTGAGTAATAATTACCTCAAGGCTTTTACTCTAATTAATGGATTTGGGTCTAGTCAGCCACTGGTGCATGTGCATAAACTCCCATTGATGTTAAAGACTATGTGGAGTAGAAGACTCCTTAGAAATAGTAATTTCTCCCCAGGGAATAGCTTTTTCTCTTACCAATCTTCTGCTCCTTCCTAAAATTATGACTTTGAATTAAATCTTGCCTCATTACTGGTGTCCTGTGACATGTCAGAACTGGGACCCAGACTGCTCAGAAATATCTCTGTGCTCTTGAATGGGAAAAGTCTCACAACGGATATTTACTGTCTGCAGCACAAACACTGCTCCATCACATCTGGATTAACCCCCGTGTGCCCTCCTTGTTCTCCAGTCCCTGATGACTTCCCTCCCTCAGCAGGACTCAAGAGAAAGGAGCCTTTTCCCAGCCCTCTTGTGCATCCCTTCATTTGCAGGACAGCCTTGCCAAGGCAGATGCTTTGTCCACGCTCTCACGCTTTGTTGCGGATATTTTCACTTTTCTGGACAATTATGAAGACAGAGGGTTGTTGAAAAAAATGGATTACAAGGCTTTTGAGCAAGCTGAGCTAAAACAAGGTTGAGCTTTGTCCACAATTGCACTCAAATGACTTTTGGAGCTGATTTGCCTGTGCTGATTTTTAGTGATAGGGAAATATGAACTGAGGTTTAAATATGTCATTACGGATGTCCTTGCTTTTGGAAGCAGACTCTGGGATCATTGAGACCTGTAGAATGAGGGAATTTGCCAGATTTGACCTTTTGGAATGCTAAAAAAAGAATAAAAAATGCAGTTCTATTTTCAAGCAGAAGTTTAAATATAAATTCTAAAAGTTACTCACTAATTGTAGATAATAATGAATGTACTAAGTAAAAAAAATAAAATTTAAAAGCAGTAATAGAGCTAATGAAAATCTCAGAAGGTGGCACTGATTGAAAGACAAAATGGGCAAGGGCAAAGCCTTAATCTCGCTGGCTGTCTCCAGGACTTGCTGTGGGGTGTATTTGGATTGCCTCTCACAGCGCTGAACTTCAAGACACCAGAAGACTGTTTGGACTGCGTTTGCTCCAGGGCTGACGAATTCTGACCTCCTGTAGGACCAATGGAAAGAACAATCTTTAGGCCATTCATCCCATTTGTCTAACTTAGGTGATGCAACTACTTTCCCAAATTTCTGTATGTCAAACCAAAGTCCAGCAAGGCCAGCAAGCAGGAGATCTGAAGTTTACTTCTCTTTTTTTTTTTTTTTTTTTTGTAAATGATAAACACCAGAGAAGACCCTACTATTTGACTTAGTGACCACAGAACATGTTTTGGACATAACACATAAACCTTAATGACTCCTGACCCTCAATTTCTTAACGTACGAAGTCAACAGCTCCTTAAATTCCCTTTCTACTATGTTATCTGCATCTATTTTCTTTTTTTAAAGGTCAGTGCCTGCTATTTTTTCCTGCCTTGCTTCCCGACACTAGAATTTTAATCCCAGCAATAACGCTTTGTTAATACTTCCATGTATTTCAAATAGTGTATCTCACCAGCTCCTCCAAATATCATGCTGAAGATCTGATGCTCTGTGCATGGCAAATGTTCCTTTCTGGAGCTTTTGATGTGATGTCAAGCCACGCTGCGGAGACATTACATTGTGGATCTTTGATATCACGCACCACGACAATGTCTCCTTCGAAGCCGTCACAGCCACTGACTCCGTGCGTGCTGTTCGTTCTGTCAGTGCTCCTGCAAACACAACGTACCTGGGGTGTGTTAGAATCTGGTTGCGAAAAGACATATGGTGCCTCTAGTATAATCAGTAATCAACTGTGAATTTCTTAATCACTGCAAAGAAAATGATGCAATTTTGTGAATTCTACCTGCACGACCCAGGAGAATATGTGCATAATTATCAATAATGACTTAGATCTGTGTGTAGGGCTTATCCAGGAAAGCCGATCTTTTTCACCCAAATGCTGCAGGATAAAATGTACTTTGGAAGGAAATGACAATTTCCTCAATTAAAACCCACAAGATTTGTCTTTATTTTTCCTTTTTCACTCATTCATTACCGTTGTAAAGATCAAGTTGCACAAGGTCCGCTAACGTGTTGCTCATTCATAGAGTCTCCGAGTCAGCCTGGTTGAAGCTGAGGCTGCAATGAAAGTTGTTCTGTACAATACTTTCACCTCTTCCTGAAGCACTTTAAATTAGGAATTAACTATCACCAGGAAAGAGCAATTTGTTTTTATTGTGATTGAAATACCTTGCAATACACAGCGCTCTCCAACAAGTGGCACTATTAAGACTATTCAAGCGACAAGACCGATATGCAAATAAGATCTCAGAAAGGGATGTTGGGACATGTTTTACAACATTGGATTCCATTTAAAATCTTTTAAATTTGCATACGAAATATGATGGAAATATGATGGAAATAGACATTCATAATGCAAATATTCTGGAAAGTTTTGTGTTAGCCGTAAAGAAAACACTTCAAAGTAGGTCAAGTGCCATAAGCTCAACCAGGCGGTCCACTCTAAAGGGATGAAGTCACGGCAGTGTGTGGAAATGACCCAGTGAAGACATTAGTAAAGGTAATGTGTAACCAGGAAATTTGCCTGTAGAGATGAGCTAAAACCAGTTGTTGAAAGTGTGGACGCAGCCTTTTCTCGAGGGCAGCGTCACAACATGCACGGCGAGTTATCCTTCAGGTATTCGTGGGATAACTCCTAAGTTGTACCTCTTTACTCTTACCTTGTTTTGTCGTCATTGCTGAACAGATTGTGGGTCATTTTGAGAGACCATACATGACATCTCTTCAAATAATTCATATTTGTCTGGAATACATGTATGGTTGTACTTCAAGAAAAATGGTCCAGAAATAGTTACATATACATAAATTGAAGCGTGAAGACAGTTGAATGCAATGGGAATGGGATCAGACTGGATTTGTTACTGGAATATAAGCAGTTTGGGAATGAATTGGGAAGCCAGTGCATTACCATGTAATATACGTGATATAAAAAGAGCATTTTTGAAGAGTAGGTTTCATTTGGTTAGTGTAATACTCCTTCTGTCTTTGAAAATCAACCTTGTTTAGTTTTTCCCCAGTTTCCTAGTGTTATATAGAGATAAAACAGACCATAATAAAATCACAACCTGAATGATATACAGGAACCTGAACTCCGTCTTCTATTATGAGTAGTTCCCAGAATTATTAACAGCATTTGGGTACCAAAAGCTGCACAGAGGTGCTCGGTGAGGTTTCAGAAAGCCTATGTGCCCAGTCCCTGCTGGGCTCATGCTTCTTTCCCTCTGCGCCGATCTCCGTCCTGCACACGCATAACCTGGTTCACGCAGATTTTATCACGGGGTAAACAGAATAAAAAAATCTAAAATGGAGGTTTTCACTTTACACTTCCTTCAAGCCAAATAGTAACATTCATTTTAAAATGTTGGCCAGTAAGAGAAAAGGCAATTATTGTGCCCTTCAGAAATGTGCGCTATAGGCAGAGGGGTGTACAGAGCGCTTTGTTGAGTTCTCTGTTTGGCCATCTTTGACAACCTGGAGCCGTATCTCCCGTAGTCTGTTGTAAATAACAGGATATGTGCACTTTGAATGCAGTGGCATAACGGGCACGTAGCGTGCTAACTAAAGCATTACAAATGCTGCATGGCTTATTTTTATCTCTCTGTCCTTCTCAATATAGTATTTTTATCTCTCACGCCAATACAAAATTATTTTTGTGTCTCTAGGAAAAACAAGGCAACAAGGAGACTCAGTCCTCCTAGTGTTTAAACACATGGCAAGTCCCCTTACACACTGTGGGACTTTTCCTAACCCTGTGTACATCTGCAGAACCAGAACCTAAATGGCATTGTGAGCGAGGCTTTATATGAACACTACTTGGAAAGGGAAAGTGAAGTTTATGAGCCAGATTCTCCAGTGGGGTGCTATTCTGCAGCCACACGTAGCTAGGAAAAGTCGGGGTAAAATGCTACCGAACCAAAATGCTTTTCACTTTACACAAGCAGACAACCGTGCAAAATGCAAGCCAGGGGAGAACTATGCTGTTGAAAAGTGACAATATGTTTGTCGTTACATGCAAGGAGTTGATTTTGTGTTGCCACACTGTATTTGCTCAGTTTTCTGTAGTTTAGTAGACTTCGAAAATGCAGGTAGCCCCATGCAGCTGCCGCAATTACAGGAGAAGACATCAGTGAAATAACTTCACAGAAATCGTTCCTCTCTAAAACACATGGAAAACACTATATATCATCTGTCTGTAGTGAAAGGGGGAAACAGAGGATGAAAATGTACAATAAAACCTGACACAAACACAGAAAAAATAACAAACATGCACATGTTAATTACTGAACGTGCTTTTGTTAGCAGTAGGTCACCATCATTCTTTATTGACATTTACTGCAGCTGCAATTTCTTTTTCAAGACCACTGACCCAGGAAAATGTAACCCTCTAGTTATCCAACGCCCTTTAATTAGAGATGTCTCCAGAGATAATCTCACTCATGACCCCTATTGTGAATCATTTATTTCCTAACTTTCCTTTTTATCAGTCGTCTTTCATCTTTATGCTTTTCTGCCCTAGCCGGGCTGAATAATTCGGGCTTGTAGAATGCAGTTTATTCGTTTACCGGTTCTCCCAATTGCATTTCGTGTCTCGTGGCATTTGGGGTCTCGCTCGGAAGCACCGGCTGCTGGCACCAGGGTAATTGGCAGGAATCACCGCTTTCCACTTGGTAAAGGGAGCCACGGCGCCAAGCCTC
>JMFS01107813.1:0-11719 GCA_000699545.1 Podiceps cristatus
CTGGAAGAAAAAACAAAAAACAAACAAAATCCTCCCCCCCAAAAAACCCAAACCAAAACGGAAAGAATGGGATCTGATTAAATATGTTTCCCTTTGAAAAAATTCATCATTCAAACGTAAAATGTAAATCAGGCTCAGTGATTGTCCCCCACTCGCATGACTGGGTTTGAAATGGCCTCTGTCCAAGGGCACGGCGCAGGCTCGTATTCCTGCCTCCAGCATGTATTAACAGCTCCGGTGAGATGAATCAGCTCAGACTACTGCTGCAGGGAAAAAGTACCATCGCTGCTCTCCGCAAGGGAGGCCGTACAGCCAGAACGGAGCAAGAACCAGTAATACTGGTCTTTTTAAAAAAAATATTATTATAATTAATGCAAAGCTTGTAATTAAGGACCTATCCAAATAACGTGTTTTGGGACTTTCTATCAGAGGGAAATATTTCAACACGCTGAAGCTGACGTGCATGGGGGGGTTCCTGCAAGGGTCGCAGGGTGAGTCCCCTGGCATTGCAACCCAAACAGCCCTATCAAGAGCCTTACCTTGTCTTAGAGCCAGTTACGTCTCCTGTGTGGCCCAACTAGAAAGGTCTTACACAACTTTATCCCTCTTACTATTACAAAGCGTACTCTTGTTTTTATTCTAAGCCAAATTTATTCCCATTTGTTGCCCAAGCATTTCTCAGCTCTCAGTAGCTTGTTGACTTCCACTCGCTGGTGTTTCCCCCCGTTGTCCCACAAGTATTTACGGAGAACATTCCCATCCCTTCTCAGTCCTCTTTTCTTTAGGCTAAACGTACCAGGTGTTACCTGCGTTTCTATCTGGGTCACCTCAACATTGAACTGCCTTTGCCAGGGCAGCCGCTGCAGCTCCTGAGCGAACGCACTGCAATTATCTCGTGCCCCTGCTCCTTTCCACGGGCAGGAGCCGGGCCGGCTTGTGTTTCTTGTGCTGCGCCATAAGCCCGGGCTGCCCGTAATGAGCTGCGGGAGCTCAGCCGGGGGAAGGTTGTGGAATAATGCTGCTTTGGAAAACTGAGACAGAGGGTTCATTTTCAGTTTTCATTGAGGAAAATCTATGCTTCTTAGCAAAGTTACGATCTTGTCTTTAAAGTGATGGATTTTTGCAGGAATATTTTTTTTTTTCTGTCAATCAAAAATGTGGGTTTATGGATTATTCCTAGCCAGTCCTTGCTATGTTTGCTATCAGTGATGCTACTAGTTTTGCTTGTGTGCTTTCTCTTTAATCTTTTAAGAATTTGTGGATTTTAGAATAAAGTTTTTCATTCTCTCCTCTTCCCCCTCTGTCCTTTTTCCTCATCTTCCAACAGATGGTAAACTAAAGATGTGGGTATATGGAGTATCAGCTGACGGGTTCCTCATCATAGTTTTCCTGATTTTTACATCCTACCTGATGTGGTGAGTATAGCTGGTATTTTTTTCCTTAAATAATTCCTTAAATAAGAGAGCGTTTCTTTTATTTAAACAGTCCAAAATTTATCACAGTGCTCTGTGTTGCAGAGATTTAATCCTTAAAGCTTTAGGAAAGGATGGAGCTTGGGTTACTTAACTGCTTGTATTTGGCCTCTACCTCAGAGTAATTTAAAACTCTCCAAATTGTAAATGCTATCCGGCGTAATCATGAAGAAGTGTGGTAGCCATGCAGGGAAAGAATTATTTTTGGTTATCAATAGGCCCTTATATTTATTCAGACTTCTGCTGGGATTAGAAAGGGCTTTTTATTGTATTCTTAAAAAAAAAAAAAAAAAAAAAAGATAAAGTAAAACTGAAAAAAGGCACGGAGGCTGATTGGATCGAGGAGCTGGCTTCCGCTCAAGGAAGGACTAAATAGAATAGGGGCATTCAGTTGGAAAATGATGTTTGACGTGGGAATACAATAGAGATCTATGAAATCATGAGTGGAGTAGAAAAGGGCGCTAGGGAATTTTTTCTTCCCACAATATAAGAAATATCATCTGATGAAATGATCATTTAAAATAAACAAAAGATTTTATTTTTCACACAGTGCGTTATTACCTTGTGAGCTTACCGCTGCCGGGGACTGTGCATGCCAGGAAGATAAATGGATTCAAAGATGGCATAACAGTTCACAGGAGATTGGGTCTCTTGGTGTTAATTGTGGTTTTCTGGATGTACACTCCAGCTCAGAAAATCCCTAAATAGGTTTTTGCAGTGAATACATCAGATGGAAACATGTCCTGCATCTAAAGCTGCTGTTACCAGCTGCTGTTAGAAATAGGGTACTGGGTGTGTCGAAGCCCCGGTCTACACCAGTGCGTCACTGGTGGTGGGCTTTACTGGTGGGGGAGATGGCTGCCCTCCTCCAAAGCAGCAGTCACCCCTGGCTGGGCTGGTAGGGCTGGTTTGACACAGCTAGTGTTGCACTCTGGTTCGATTATTTGGAAAGGCGCTGCCATTGATCCGAAGGGAGCAGTGGCCGGCGTCTGCCTGTCCTGCAACACCCACAGCGGCCCCCGAGGACTGCGGAGCCGGCCCGGGCTTTGGACTGTTAGCGGTGCAGCTGCCCCAAGCCCTGTCAGATCAGGACAGGCAACCCGCGAGTCACAAACGTGACCTGACAGCATCGTTGCCCTCTTTCATCCAAAGTCACTTTATTCTCCCTCGCTCTCTTATTCTTTCTCTCAGTCCCCCTCTTCAATTAAAAGCGTAAATAACGGTGTTTGGATGCTGCTTAGGAGTCGCAGCTTCCTTATTTTCCAAGCCGTGTAGCTACCATTTCTCTGTGGCTTCACAGTGGAGCCTACAGAGGATGTTTTAAATAACATTACATAGTTCTCCATCACTCGAAGGCTGATGAGGAAGCATATTTCTCAGTAATAATTATTGTTGGTTCAGTATTGTGCCAAAGAAAAAATGAGAATATCCCACTCCTAGACAGGAGTTTCAATTTTTCTGTAAGGTGTTCCTTGTTTTGTCAGCTGTGAAAAGACACGGGAGACAAATACGCTTTATGTCCTCTCCAGATGAAGAGCACAGTTGGCTGCCCATTTTTGGCAGGCTGTCTGTCTGTACCACACGCGTAATAGCACTCAAGCAGGTCCGTGTGGTTTTTCTTGGAAGTAGTTGCTGTACTCCAGTGTCACCTAGTTGCAAAATGAAATACCCAGCATGGGAAGTTGATTTTTTTGTTGAAGTTTGGTTTTTGATAATGTTTCTGAGCTTATTACGGCTTATAATTTCGTCTCCTGAAATATTTTTATTTTTCTTGCAGCAAAAGAACAAAGCAGCATCAAAGCACTCCTCCGCCGCAGAAGCCTCTAACCTTAGCCTATGACGGAGACATTGATATGTAACATAAAAAAGAAATCCAAATGTAGACATCAACTGCCTTAACTGCTTTCTTTTTTTTTGGAACTCTTTGACTTCTCAGTTTTTTGAGGAATCACCTGATGTGTAATATACTGGGCAGAACAGAAGTATTACAAGCTTAAAATTTTGCCACCTCTTTATTAAAAAAAGTGGAGTCAAAGACATAGATCTTGTGAAACTTTTCTGAAGAGAACGGAAAACACATCTCTTCCTGTTGAGCAATGGGAATAAAAAAAACCCCAAGAGAATCTACAGACATCAAAAGGAATTAGTATAAAAAAAAAAAAAAGGCATGACAATCCTGAGGAAAATGTGACATTTACTGTAAATGACAAGTTTGACACAGCATCATTATGCACTATATTAGTGCAGGGTTCTTTATTCTTCACATATTTCAACAATGAGTTTTCTAGTGTTTACATTTCGTTCAAAGACTTTAAAACCGGATCATGTATTTTGAGAAACACGAGGAAGAATGAGTTGAAGTGTCTGAAGTTATCAGCTTTTTTAAAGTTACTTCCTTCTTATCCTGTTTTCTAGTCTGGAATATGATTTCGCTTCATTTCCACCTACAGGACAGAATAAGGATTGTTATGAAAAAGCATAGGTGGTTTCTTAAACAAGAATATTTTTTAAACAGTTGAGTAGATAGGTGTTTTGATGAATGGCTAGAGGATTTGATTGTTTAAAAAGTATTTTCAATTAAATTAAACCATGTAGATACATTATGGCCAGTTTAAATTGTTATTCAGTTTAATTAATACAAACTCTGCTTTTGTATTTAAATTTTCTTATCTGAAATATTTATAAATTCTTTTTTTGAATTTAATTACCTGACCTCATTTAATATACATCAAACACAAATGCAGTTTGTAGAAGGTCTTGCTTTTTTAAATGTTTCAAAACCACTGAAAAGTTACACGTCGTAAACATCTGGGAACATTTGAAGAGGGTAGTGTTTATAATAGTGTGTGTTGCAAGTAAGAAAGTGCCATCTTGTGGTATTGACTTGTATTTATAAGCAAATAAAATGCTAAAGAGAGTGAGAAAGTTGCTTCTGGTATGTTGAATTAAATGTGTGTAAACAACATTCATTATTAGTCTTTTACTGTGTCTGAGATTGGTCTCGGATTTCAAACAGTTCTGGCATATTTTGTGCTGTAGTGATTAGTGAAAGAAATACTGTAGACAAGTACAAGTCAAGAGAATAATTGCAGATCTGGAGAAGGCTTGGTCTTATTTTTAGCTTGATGCTGCTGCTCATTCCAATAATTAGAAAGAAGAGGAAAAAAAAGAATTCTTACCAGCCTAGCACTTACGTGGTCCTTCTCAATTTGCAGTTACTTCAGAGTGCTCATAGCAAAGGAAGGGTATAACTAGGGCAGAAGGCAGTGCTCACCTCGTTACATTGCCATTCACAGCTTTGTAAAGTGATTTAAATATTACAGTTTCATTGAAAAAACGGTGGTGCAGATAGATTTCCTTCCCCAGGTCAGGATCCCACCCGTCCAGCATTTCTCCCGTAGCATCGCATTGAGATGATGTTGTGTCAGCAGGGCAAGGTCAGGAATGCGCTTTCCTCTTCCCACATTAAAGAAAAAGGCTGATAGAACTGCGAGGGGAAATTGTCTCACTTATTTACTGGCCTGAAGATGTTCAGCTGGCCCTGCTTTCTGCCTTAGAGCGATACCTGTTTATGCTATAAAAACCAGGATCCAGTGTTCCCCAGTAACATCGGTGACCTAAATCTTTTTTTAACATACCCTGTATTGAACCCTTGAGTAACATGTATAGAGTAAGAGTTAGACAGGGAGTAGTGATCTAGCTCTATTAGGGAGAATACTGCCAGGTCTTATAATATGTTTTGTCTGCAGGATACGCTATGAAGAGAATGGTTCTCTCTCAATAATGAAGAAATGAACTCAATTAAGCACGCTGCTCGAAAAGGCATTGGAGTGAGAAAGTTCGTGTAATAATAACAAAAAATGGCAGCTGCAACATGTGGTCGTTGCCCTCAACATCAGTGTAAATTACAATCCAAACCGTGATGTCCAGCGCAGGAGATGCTGGCTGCATGGTGAGCTGCCTGGGGTAGGCGAGGAGCCCCAGGTACAACACTGCACAACGCGTGTTTATACTGAGCAGATGGATCTGGGTCTGTGCTTCAGCTTGGTGGCCTTCACGCTGTCCGTGTCCCCACTCGTGCTGTAGCACCTGCTGGCCAAAGCCCCACAGGGTCTCCAAGGGGACCGGCCGTGGTTGACGCTGGGGCGGGGCACCGCCTGTGGAGCGCGGGGCAAGGGACAGCATCTTCTCCAGAGCTGTTGCAGTTCGGTGAAGCCCTTCATGGAATGAATGCACTTTTTTGACTTTGAAAAATGACATGAGATAAAATCAGAGGGGAGGGCTCATGAGGCGGCCATGCGCTGTGTCTGCCGGCGTGCACGTGAGCCCCGTGTCCGCTCATGGTCCAGCTTGGGCAGCGCGGTGATTCAAATGACATGGTGTAATTGCATGTGTTTGATAATTTGGGATTGAATTAAGCTGTGAAAATGAAGTGGATTGCTGGTGGCCCTGCAGGGTCCCTGAGGCTGAGAATGCAGCATAATGAAAAAAAAAAAAAAAAAAAAAAAAAAAAAGATAAATTTGGTTGTTTAGACAGATACCAAGATTATCGCTGTTTGTAAGAGCCTTGGGTATCCTGCTGGGCGGGATGCCCAGCCTCCCGTGGGAGCACCGAGACCAATTCCTACCTCTCAGAGTCCAAACCGAGTAATGATGTGGAAGAGGGTTTACTCCCAATTCTTGCTTCTTTGGGATTTCTGAACGTTATGCTGAAGGAGCTGGTGCTGAGCTCTGCCGAAGACAGGAGAGAGGTCTTGGCAGTGTTCAGGAAGGTAAATCCCATACGCCCAGCTAGGGCATCCCATTAAGATAACGTGATTGTGAGTAAAATCGTCTGAGGGTGAAGAGTTTCCCAAATGCTCGGGCAATCTGCCTTGGTAGTTAATAACCAGGTAATGAAAGAGTCTGCATTTTGTCATCTTTTGTTTCAACACTGTTGATTTCTGTGTCTGTTGCCAGGTGTTTCTTACTCTTTTTTTTGGAGATCTGTCTTCTGTGGCATTTTCTCTCCTCCATTCAAAGGCTCTCCAACACACAACACTAAAACAAAATAGCAGCAACCGAAGTAAGACACTGCAGAAAACAAATTACCAAGAAGTATCGATGTGTAGCATACCTACATCATTCCTGCAGTCATTTTGGTTATGCCCAGAAATGGGATATTGCATGCACAGGTGCCACGTCCATGTGTATCATTGTGCCTAAACACTTTGAACATCTGGGCTTTTCTATAAGGCATGTAAAATCCAACTACATTTTTCCTGCAGGAATACCCTGAAGTCTTGGGGAGCTTCCACGTTAGCAGGGCTGGATCCCAGCTGAACCCTCCTCCCCTCCAGCAACCACACAGAAGTGTCACTGAACACTCACTGAACACTAACACTGAAGACTAATTTTCTTTGCTCTGGAAGCAGAGTAGTGTAAAATTTCCTACATGACAACGTAGGTTAAGACTTGTACATCAGCTTGTGCTTGTACTCCGATGTGTCAAAGAAGACCCTAATTGTGTAGTTTGCTTTGCTTAAGTGCACTTACATTCATGGCCGGTTTCATCAGGAAATGAAGAAAATACTGTCTTGGGGAAAAAATCATTTGAGCACTTCCAGTTTGGATTAGTCCCGGTA
Source organism: Podiceps cristatus (assembly GCA_000699545.1). Classification (NCBI taxonomy): domain Eukaryota; kingdom Metazoa; phylum Chordata; class Aves; order Podicipediformes; family Podicipedidae; genus Podiceps; species Podiceps cristatus. Next base: position 7,097 of record JMFS01107813.1, read on the forward strand.
AGTATGAAGTTCTCATTAGAGATCAGGTCATTTGCTGCTAATGTGGCATAGCTGTTTTCTTGAAAAACTTTTTTCTAAATACATAATTTGTACTTACGAATGGAAGGAGAAATGTAGTTTAAATATAATTTCGGGGCTTGTTTTAAATTGGGAGGTAGTAATGTGGAAAAAAAAAATGTAACTCAGGACCTTTTGAAAGATGAATCAGGGTACCTGATGTATTAATGTGCCTTGGGACAGATTGCAGTTCTGTCTGGTTTAAAATGTAATTTAAATGAATTAACTTCCACATCTTACAGCTGTGACATGCGCCTGTCCCAGACAAGAGCTTGATTTATATTATCTTTATGAAGATGTATCTGTGCGCATACTATTACTTGCCATCAATATGCACGTGTTACTTGACTCCCGGAGCCACGACCTGACAGGTGACTCTGTTACTGTCAATTAACTGCTGACATGACTTGTGCCACTGGCCGGGCCGTTAAGCTGTTGTGATGCGACGCAGCCGGACTCGTAAGACTTACGATGGGTCATGCCTCCTGCTTCTGTCAGGCGTGGAAGATAAAGTAAGTCACGTGTAATTCCTCCCGGTCTGGCTGCATCTGCGGGACAGGGCATCTCCCCAGGTCATGGCAGTCACCCCTGCAGCTGCGTGGATGGGGGTGGGATGTGTTAGCGGGTTGTTACCGGTTGAGGAAGTTGTGCAGCTGTGAGGTTGCCTTAAAGAAGTCTGTCTGACCCCTCGGGGTAACTAGCGCTAGAAACACGAGCGTAAAAAACCCAAGGAATTCACCCGAACTGCCATTCAGTAAAAGGAACCGCACGCAGTCGTTTCTTGTTCCTGCCGGGTGGAGAGAAATGAAAGGAGCGTCTCGCTGTGAAGTCTGATAGCACGGGGCCCGCTGTCCCTTGAAACGGGTTATTATTTGGCCACACCTTGTGATTTGGTTACATTTACATTTGGGGAGAAAAGACTAGATTTGAATGAATAGTTATTATGGTAATCATTATTTTAAAATGTAAACATATGGTAAAATGTCTGAGAAAAGAATCCAGAAACCCCATATTTGCACTCGTGAGTAATTATGCTCATTTACTTTGATTACATGCTTTGTTACAATAGCGTATAGAATGGACTCTAGGCAGATACATGGGTTAAAGCAATTTATGGGATTTATCCTGTCTGTGAAGAGATGTTTTGATGGAATGAAATATCAGATTCAATTTCCTCTCATAAAGAAGAATGTTAATTTTCTCCTCTGCTTTATGAAAGTTCACCTGCATGTTATGAATATCGTGGTTGTTACATGCCAATATGACATTTGGAAAAAACTCTTCAAACATAATAACAGTGAAGAATCTTTCAACAGTACATGGATGAAGTGGAGCACCAAGCATTAATTTTGCAGATGAGGGAGATGGCAGTTGTAATTTTTTTTTTTGTTTTTTTTTGGGGGGGTGCAATCTGGCTCCTACCTGGTGTGAGCCCCCTTCAAGTGGCTTTCCTGCAGAAGTGTCTGAGCAGATAAATGCAGCCCAGAAATGGTGTTTCCAGGATGCTGCCACTGCCCAGCAATCACAACACTGCGCAGGCCAAGGAATGATGCCATATTTCCTCTCTCCAATGTAACTAGCCTTCGGTAACTGCGTTCTGAAACTCTGCTTTAGCGGGATTTAATGTACAGTTAGTGTCGCTCCTCTGACACTGTAGTGGCATCAGACAAAACCGTATGTGGAGATGGCAAAGGCGGGATGTATCTGACCTAAAGGCAGTAAGTTATGCCTATTGACTTGACTTAGAGATGATCAGACCATTTGTAGGTTATTAGCTGTTTCTTCTTTGGAGTTTTCCACCTTCAGTACCCTTTGCAAATATGAATTCATCGATCCTGAAACACCTTGTGGCAAATTAAGTGATTTAATGACGCAGTTTGGTGTTGCCTTCTACATTACTAGTGAATTTAGTTTAGTGACTGGGTTAAAGAACAATATCCCATCATTTGATGGGTCAGACCGGTGAAAGATGCAAGTGTACAGTGAAAAAAAGTAGTCTGTGCCCGCTCTTCTGCAGCAGAAGAGTTAAGCTTCTTGGCTCGCATGCATTGGGTAGACCAAGTGTATCCAAATGTATTTAAGTTGGGGTCTACCTGAGGATGGAAATCCAGGATTGTTTCAATGATGGGATGCAACAGAGGTTTAATCTATCATCTTCCATGCTTTGAGAAAAAACAATGCAGAAAGTCTACAGTAACAGTCGACATTGGTGTTTTTCCTTTTTGTAGTGGATGTTTTAAGTCTTTCCTCTGATGAAAGAAAAGCCTTGTCCTCAGATATGCAATCCAAAGCAGGACTTTGGAGAAGAGATTTCTCTATGACAGAGGGTTTTGTTCTTCCAATATGCACTACGTAGAACTTGCGGAGGTTGTAGCCCAGTTGAAGCACCAGTGAACTGTGTGTTTTGAGGTACAGGAAGGGCATTTGCCGAAACCCAGACAGTGTGTCTGAGCTGTCCCTCCCAGTGACAGACATGCTGAGGCACTGCCAGGAAATGTCACAGCAGAGACAGGTCATACCAGAGCAACTTACAGCGATCTGTTGTTTTCTCTAATAGCCCCACACCACTTTTTTAACTGGGCAGATAACTTCATCTTCCAGTGTCTGGCAGTCCTGGAGTGGAGAAAATGGGGTTTTGTATCTCAGACCCAGCCCTAGCTCTGGTATCTGTTGCAATGGGCTGTACGTGATGGGCTCAGCAGAGGAACATCTATATAAGCTCTACCCCGTGACTGACGGCTGTGTTCTGTGGTGGCAGCAATGACATTCAGGCAGGTTTCTCATTACTGGGAAGCACCAGGAGATTGCTACTTCTTCTCCAGTAAAGGCTGGCAGAAAACATCACTTCATATGCTGAACACAATCATCTGATGGAGCCTCTTAAAGACTGAATTGAGATGAAAAGCTGTAATGCAGATGTGTCACATCACGGTTGTGTTGTCACTCTATTCCTTTGCATGATACGGGAGATCCACAGCAATTATTTTTAAATGCAGTCTCTATTACTGCAAAGCGGTAACTTGAAATATTTACTATTTTATTTGCTTCATGCCAAGTGAGATTTCACTCAATTTGTCATTAAAACCACTGTCCTCTTCTGAGGAAAGAGAGTATATTTACATAAACTGCTCTCCGGTAATTCTGTGCTTACTACAGGAGTAGGGGCTGGAATAATTTCCCAATGTCATCAAGATTTGTCCACAAAAATCTGTGCTGATGAGCCCGTGGGACTGAAGGCAGATGTAAGGGAAAGGAGTACAAATCTGTTCATTGCACTCAGGGGGCTGTAGAAAGGCCAAAGGGCACAAACTCCCATTCCTTTGTTGTTCCTGTGCATGAAACATGGATCATCTTTGACCGAAAAAAGAACCAAAAAAAACCTAAACCAACCAAACAAAACCCCTCTTCAATTTTATAAATTTGTGCAGTATTTTTGATGTATTGGCAGGGCACAATTTAGAAATTAAGAGCTGCTGCTGAGACGAGTTGCTGGATCCCCTTTGCAGTCCCCACGGTACAGAGTTATGAATTCCCCTTTACAGAAATCATAGACTGGATGAATTGGCAACCCTGCTCAGAAATCATGAGGTATGGCTCTTCCAGATAATGAAAATTTTGAGTATTTTTCTGTAGAATGGTAGTGCTATGGGAACTGATGAGATGCATCCACGGTTCCTGAGAGAGGGAAATGGCAGATGAAGTTGCTAAGCCACTGTTCATCATATTTGAGAAGTCATGGCAGTCCAGTAACATTCCACTGCCTGGAAAAGGGGGAAAATAAACCCCATTTTTAAAAAGGGAAAAAAGGAAGAAGCTGGAAACTACAGGCCAGTCAGTCTCACCTCTGTGCCCAGCAAGATCATGGAGCACACCCTCCTGGAAACTATATGAAGTCACATGGAAAATAAGGAGGTGATTGGTGACAGCCAACATGGCTGCACTAAGGGCAAATTGTCCCTGACAAATTTGGTGGCCTTCTACAACAGGGCCACAGCATTGGTGGATAAGGGAAGAGCAAGTGACATCATCTACCTGGACCTGGACAAAGCATTTGACAGTGTCCTGGCGTGGCATCCTTGTCTCTAAATTCAAGAGACATGGATTGGACAGATGGACCACTCAGTGGATAAGGAATTGGCTGGATGGTCGCACTCCAAGAGTTGCAGTCAACGGCTCGATGTCCAAATGAAGACCAATGACAAGTGGCATTCCTCAGGGGTCGGTGTCAGGACTGGTGCTGTTTAACATCTTTATTGGCAATGTGGACAGTGGGTTGGCATGCACCCTCAGTAGGTTTGCCGATGACACCAAGCTGTGTGGTGCAGTCGACCCACTGGAGGGAAGGGATGCCATTCAGGGGGACTTGGACATGCTTGAGAGGTGGGCCTGTGTGAACCTCAGGAAGTTCAACCAGGCCAAGTGCAGGGTACTGCCCCTGGGCTGCACCTGGGTTGGGAAACTCAGATACAGGCTGGGTGGAGAATGGATTGAGAGCAGCCCTGAGGAGCAGGACTTGGGGGTGTTGGTTGATAAAAAATCAGAATCACAGAACCCCTTGGTTGGAAA
>JMFS01107814.1:0-16052 GCA_000699545.1 Podiceps cristatus
GGCTGACTGCTGGCGGGTACGGGGCTGGCCTGGGCTTCTGCAAAGAAAATAACGGGATCCTAAGCAAAGTAGTTGATAAATGCCGGTATCGCTAGACTGGAAATCCGTGGCACCGGAGCGCAATCTGCGCACGGGCTGGAGGGGGTATTAAGGCACTTCGGCATTTCTGGAGTTGCTGTGCGGGGGAACGGGGGCTGGTCCGGCCGCTGTTCTCCCGCAGGCGCGCAGCTCGGCGAGTCCGCGGTCCCCTGCCCGGCGATACCGGCAACTCGGACCTTGCAATGCCACCTTACATCTCACTCAGCCCTTAAGAACATACGTATTCAAAGCACGGCGAACATACAACAAAGAATAATTTTGTGCAAGCGTGTTAGCACCAGCGTGGTAGCGATGGGTGAGCGGACGGCCCGGGCTGACATCTGGGATTCCCCGGTGTTGGCCATGGAAGTAGCCAGGAACAACGCGATACCCAGTCATAGCTGCGTGGTTATTTTTCTAAGCTGCTTCTGGGGCTAGGAAAGCCCCTTATAACTGTATTATAATGTCGTTTTCTGCCTGTAGCTGACCTGTCTTGTGTTCAGATAAACATGCTTAAAAAAAAGCCAGAGATGCTCTTTTGTTTTACGTTGGCTGCTTACCCTGAAATGCTTGTATTTTATTGCAAGATTTAAAAGTTGCAGCTCTTCAGAGAATAGGCTGTATATACAGTACCAGTGAGGGAGTATGAATGGTAAATCCAAATGGTCTCAGAAGTGAAAATTGGAAATGCAGTTGCTAAATCCATTTTGTTTATTAATGATGCTCATCATTTGATGAGAAAGCTATCCTCGGTTTATCCCGAGAAGATTTCATTTTGTCAGATGTCTGGTGTCTCATCAATTCCTTTCATGTCCCCGGGATTTTCTCTTTTCCAGGAGCAGGCCAGAGCCGCTCTCTGTGTTAGGGATAACCGTTAAGCTCTTCTTTTGAATTCATGAGCTTCCAAATTAAACTTTCGCTGACACCTGCTACCTAGCCTGGTTGAGCAGAATGACAGTGTCACCCGGGCTACTGGAGCTCTTTTACCGAGCAAAGTAAACCGCAAACAAAAACAGATGCAACGTGCGCGGGCTAGGTCACAGCGATTTGGGGGAGCTCTGGGAAACTGCGGCTACTGGAAATATAATCAAAGTCTGCTTCTAACAGAGCAAACTTTCCAACAGCAATCACAGGCAGGAATTAAATCCATAGAGTAGATGGCAACGGAGATTAATAATCATCATCAATTAGCTGACGGAATCAAACAGAATAAAATGAGGGTAAACAAAAACCTGGCTCCCTCCCCCCGCTCCTCAAATCTAGTCCCACCTTTATTTTTCTGGTGCCAAGGATCTCTCCTGAGTGCTGGTTTCAAGTGGCAAAAAATTTAGCAGGTGTCATAACATAAGGTCAAGACTTAATTATTTATATAGAGACATCAATCATCGTGTGGGGATGATTTATTTATAAATCACCAGAGCTGTAAAACAAGACAGTGAATTCTGATTTTCTCCTGCTCGTTCCTGAAGGGGACCGGGAAGGTCCGAGCTGCAGCTGAGTGACCTTTGGTGCCTGCGGAAGTTTGTGCCCTGCCCCGCGTGGAGGAGGGGTTTGCTACACTTTTTAAATCGTCTAACCAAAATGTCACTGGGGAAATCTCATGCATATTTGCTACATCTCAGTAATGAACATTTACTGATTATGGATTATCTAGAGAATTTAGCTTTTTAAACATTATTCAAATTTTTATGTTTATGTAAGCTAATAAGACTGAGGAGATTCAGTAACTACTCTTTGCCTTATGGTATTTGAAAAGTATGTCCGTTGGGCTTAGCTCAGCATCTTCCAGAATCACTTTTAAAATACTAAAATAGAATTTTTCTGCCTGAAAAAAAAACCCCTATCTGTACTCACTATAATGCTCTTTGCTGACAATTAATGCCAAAAATCAATTTGCTAACATGCTTTTTATGTTTCTGCTGATCACAAACAGGATGGCACAGTAAAAGCTTTTATTGCCATCTGATTAGTCCACAGTGGTGGTAAGTAAGTAGCGTGGGCTAGTACAGCTGCAAGACTCCCGTGCTGAATGCAGTGGATGCAGGGAAGAGCATGGGGTGCTGAGCACCAGGCGTGATCCTGCTCTCAGAGTCATTCAGAGAAATTTTATCAACCGTATGAACAGAAGCAAGATCAGGCCCTTATGGTTTCTGGTAGCTGGAGGAAGCAATGAACACGCGCATGGACATTCCTGAACCTCCTCCTGCGGGTTTCTGATGAAGGGTTAATTGCAGCCAGGGATTCTCAGAGATTTATCCATTTATTTATCTGTTAATAGAAATGGAGCTGCTGATCTTATTTACATGATTGCGTTTCAGACAGGGAGGTGATTAACTTAGATTGAGTGACTCTGGTAATATAAAGGCAGAATACAGGGAGAGAGAGATGGAAAGGAAAGTTATGGTGAAAACGAGTAGAGCTAGGAGAGAAGGTTTCTTTTGCTCTCCTATCATTATCTCGTAAAGCTCTGTGTAGCACAAACCCATAAGCTTTACCATTAAAAAAGGACTATTTGAAGCATGAGGAGTATCCAGGGCAGCTCATGATCCCTCTGAACTTCATGGCAGGACTCCATTTTGGCAAGAGCAAGTCAATAAGCTCTCCTGCACATCCATTATACTGTTCCCACCGATCTTAAAGACGACCATTTATCACTGTATTTCAGTGACGGAAATACTAAAATAGTATTTCACTGGGTTTGTAAGAGGGTGTAAATTATGGGTAAAAGGATAGATGAGCTGGCAACGTTTTCAAAGAACAATTAAGACATTAAGAGTGTGGGAAAATATTTTTAGACATTAACCAATCAGTGAGAGAACTGGAATTTAGGACCCAATTCAGTTTTGAGATGTTCCTCGAGCACCCTCTGGATCTTGCCCAAGGCATGTGAAAAATGAAAGTTTAGTAGTATTTCTTGTAGGCAAGACCAGTCAGCTGCTTGTGTATTTTTGTGGTATGCTGGGTACATTTATAGCATTTAGTAATGCCAGCAGTGATCAATATAAAGAGTAACAGATGAATGTATCGTGAAAAAAGGCACTGGCAAGGCAGGTGGGAAATGATTTCCAAAATATTTCAGTAACCAGGCTGGGAGAAATGTAGTAAAATGGTAAACATAATATAATGGACCTGAGGGGCTTTAACCAAAGCCAGGGTTAAAGCCTTAGGCTGAGTCCCACCGATGCAAGACTGAGCCTTACTTTCTGTAGAGAAGGAAAGCCAGGACTCACTGCATGCAAACCCCAGCAAAGATGCTTTCCACACCGCTCCGTCCCTGTTGCATCAAAAGGCAAGAATGACGATGAAATCACAGTTGAATGTAAAGAGGAGAAAGGAGGGGAATGAAATTGTATTGGCTTAACTGCAAGAAACAAATCACAGATTTCCCTAATCAGGCAGATGATGCCTAACTAGGGCACAAAGCGAACCACGAAGGAAGGTGGCAGATTTCACACATTAGTCATGGCAAAAATGGTGAATTTCACAGCTTGAAGTGAATCCATGTTATAGGATGAAACAGCACAAAGTGATTAAGAGCTCTAACCGATAGAAGTAATAAGCGTGTGAGCCTTAGTCATCACACAGCACCCGACATTTCTCCCTGGCTTCAGCTGAGCCACAGGAGCAACACCTTGAGCCGCCTCCTGTTTCTGATGCTGAGGGGGAGCTGGTGGGGACAACTGCAAACAAACAAGGTCCCACGGATGTTTCCGCGAGTTTTACGTCTCCAGGAGGCACAACGACGGCAGTCCAATGGGAGTCGGAGCCGCCACTCCGCAGGGAGACGTTCTGCAGGTGCCGTCTCTGCTCTCAGTGCCACGACTGAAACCTGGAGCCATGGCTTCAGCACCGGAGCATGTGCCGTGAGAAGAGAGAGCCAGGGGATGGCAGGGCCCCGTCTTGACAGCATGACCCCACTGGTGAAGAGCAGAGCAGGAAGACAGCTGAGAGAGGTTGGAAGGAGAGGGGACACTCTTGCAGCACAGTCCCTGCCACGCTGGGGACAACCTTCCAGGTCTGGCGGTGCCACTTTTGGAGCCATTAGGTGCTGGCACACGCCATCTCAAGCCAACTACTCCACAGCATGTGTCCCTCATAGTAAGCAACCATCAAACAGCCCATTTAATGGCTTTCTTCTGAAAGCCACCCAATTTCCATTCTTTCAGGGGATAAAAACCAATGTCACAAGCCTCTCTCACAGGTGCTGTTATATTACTTTTGCTGGCAAAACATTTCAGGAGCTGTTACAGTGTGTTTTCAAGGAAAGCTCTGTTAATAGATACTGGAACCTTACCCTACCATTTGTATCCCTGCTTAGATGAAGATAAAAATTCTGGAGAAAAATGTCACCATTATATCTTAATTCTTTTGTTTCAATGTATGCTCTTCTGTCATAGTTATTGAAAATCCATAGAGCAAAATGCGAGCAAAGCAAGCTAATACCAACCAGGACGAGCCTCCTCCAGCAGCATAGGCCTCCTTCAGACTCTGCGCCTTCGCAGCAGACTGTCGGCCAGCCTCCGCCGGTCCCCCGGCAGCGCACCCCAGAGCAGAGTGGCTTTGCAGGCTGCCAGGAAGGTTAACAAACCCCAGCGCTGGCAGACGGAACTGAAACTACAGCAGAGCCATGAACCCTTCAGAGAGCAGAGCATGCCAGCTTTCCTCTGTTTATTGAGGGTGTTCCAGCATAGTCGGGTCCACTGAGCGCAGCTGTATTAATGTCGTGCAGGGAGAGGGGAAGCTGTTGAAGTTGCCAGGACCAAAGCCATAGAGGAATGTAATGGGGTAGTGCCAGTTCCTTCAAATCCCACCTGGAAGTTATTAGCCATCCACTGGAGGCAGAGGAGCACCTGCATCCCAGAATATCAAGCGTGGATCGTCTGGACCGAGCCCAGCTGAACCTCGGCTGGGCACCACACAGCCACAGCTCTGCTCCCCCTGACCCAGAGCGAGCGGGAGAGGATTTTAAATTCTGCATCGAAGAAGCACCCTAAGAGGACTTGCTTACTCTTGAATGTGGATGGAAAACGAAGTTTGAAAAGAATTAACATTTCTAAAGCATTTCTGAAGGAATGCCCTAGGGAACTAGAAAGAACATTAAAAAAGGCGGGGTGTGGGGAGAAGCCCTCTTCTCCCAAATTGATTTCAAAACTTGGCAGATTTAAGAAACCTTTCAGTAACATTTTGCGGATCGATGCTAATTTGATGCATCGGAGCCTAGCACTGTGCCAATTCACTGTCAAACTGATATTAACTAGGCACTTTTTGAGCATGTTTATAGCTCAAGGTCTATTAAATATGCAGACCTGACAATTATTGCATCTCCCTTAAAATACTTAATTTGAAATGTGTAACATAGCATCCATAAATGATCTTTCACTCTTGATCAGAAAGAAGTCTCACTCACTCAGAGACATAAGTCCTTGCTCCGGGAGAGGGGCAGGAGGTTGTCCCTGTGATGGAGACAGAAGGCAGGTGGGGGGGGAGCAAGGAGGCAGGTGGGGGGGGGGGGCTGATTTCTGTCTTCACTGCTGCCAAAGAGCAGCGTGACCACGATAAAATCCCCTAGAGACTGATCTTCCAACCCTCAATTCATACAGTAACCAACCTCATGAAAGTCAGTTAATGTAAGTAAATGATGCTCGTTGAGAGAACAGTAATTACTCATGTTGGGAAAGGCGGCAGGATCAGTTACATAAACTTTCTGAGTGGTTTTTGAACTTGAATGCCCACAATCTGACATCCACTTATAGGTAGGAGCTAAATAAAAGTTGCTTTATTTTTTAACAGTTGCTAATTTGAGCCAAAGCTGCAGGAGATCCTGTTTTTTAAATGTGAGTCCCTTTAATACCTGCACAGAAATAGTTTGAGAATACTTGGTTTCTCATTCTATTCACTGTGACCCTCAAATGCAAAAATTATCCCCTTCCAAGTTGGGAGAATCAAAGCAGTAGTTAGCTGGTGACATGTATATTTAGATGACTAACTTTAGGCACCTATGTTTGAATATTTGATTTAATATGCCTTCATTTTTATATCCTGAAACGGGGATACTACTTAGCTCAAAGAAGATCAATTATTTTTTCTGTTGCTTTTAAGTTCTTTAATGGAAGATGTTACATAAATATTTATTTAATATACTTTAACTTTTTTTTTTTTTATGAGCTGCTTGTACTGCTTAAAGCATATAAATCAGTATGAGCTGAATTAGTAAAATAAATTCAGAAATGTAAAAGGTGCATCAGAAGTTAGACTGGTGCATAAGAAGGAATAAAAACTCCATTGCTCCTTCATTTGGAAAAACGCTCGAAGATTGTTGTTTTGTGAACCTTTGGACATCTCATTTCTTAGGGAACACAAAATCTATTTGTGAAAAGATCTATGAAATAAAGGAAGAAATTGTAAAAGTAGCATCCTGGTCAATAAAACACATGAATGTGCAGGCACACACACGGGAAGATGCCATGAATCTCTTCTTTGTGTTGCAGTTCAGAAGAACAGTTATTTTCTTCATTTTAGCAGATGCCAAAGGCTCAGAGAAAGGAGTGCTTACAGAACGCAGCCCTTCCTTTCTTGTGGCAGAAATGTATCTGCCGGGTTTCTCAACTAAGAGAAGAGATAATCCTATCCTAATCTGCAGTGACCGAAACCTCTTCATCGGGAGGTTATCACAGCATTGGGACTTAAGACAGAGCACGACCAAGTATTATTTCATCCTTGCATCTCCCACTCCAGAACTTAGTCCATCCAACACAGATTTTCACATCTGCTAGTTCTAGGGAAAGTTTGTTCCCTGCCGTGTCTACGATGTTTTACAAATACTTAGATTCTTTTTTCCAGCTTTCCCCAAAAGCATACTTTAATACAGTCACATCCAAAAAACCAGCTACAGAAGCTAATTTATTACTACTTCTGGCTTTTCTTCACAACAGCTATTCAGATCGGCCGCACCACATTGTCAGTGTTTCTCGCTAACAGTACCTTCCCTGGTTGCAAAGCCCTGCAACACTGTTTTAAAGATTTAGCAAAATGGTTCACATCTCCTAATCGGTTACGGCTGTACGATCCATCTGAGGAAGCTAGTGTCCCGTAAATTACTGCTCTCGCCTGCCTTTACGCAGTCCTCCCCAAACTCTCTAGCATCTCTTCACTGCTTTCCATCACCTAACTTAGTGCCAAGATGGAAGGATGGCAGCTGTCTCAGCACTTAATGCCAGTATTCTCTCTTTGCAGACAAGGGGGAGGAGATTGCTTTCAAGCTGCCCCTTTTCCCACTGGGACTGACAATATTATCTTACATCTTTAAATACGTGTCTCGGAGTTAATGGTGCAATGGCAAGATGCAGAGGCAGAGGTCTTATGTGTATGATGCAGAAAATTTACAAAAATCCAACATTTAAAATCTAAAGTAACTTTTGCACCCTTAAAATAATTAATTCATCCTTTTCTCATAAAAAAATATATATTTTTAATGCTTTGGAAGAACACTGTCTGTATTGTTTTGTGTATGCTGCAACTTCTGGAGGACCTGGCATATCCCCACAGCAGTAGATACTGTATATGCACGTAACACATGGGAGCCACTGCCCAAGGAGCCTATAGCTCATGTAAAGTTCTAATTTTGCACTTTACCCAGGAGGTCTACAGCACTCATGGCAAGTCTGTAATACTATCTGCAAGTAATAAATCATCACATTTAACTACATTGCTATTAACCTCTGTTGCACCATTTTTACTTCAAAATACTAGGATCAGCTTGTTGTTCAACCTTTGGTTTACACTGGGAGAAATCTGAGCTTAGGTTAATGTCAGGAGTTTATCTGAGGTCTCTGTTATAATATCAGCACGTTGCTAGCACAGAAATTCACCTGGTTTTCATAAATATTTGATAGGGCTCTATCATCATCCTCATCATCATTTTGGGCTGGCTGGAAGAGGATCCCCCTGCGATTGCAACCCGTTTCTGAGTTGTCATGGAAAGTCAGTTGGTGATATTTCAATCAGAGTGTTCTTATAACAAGTTCCATTCAAATTCTGCCTGAAAGGGAGTTAAGGTTTCACCCCGCTGCTTAGAGAATGATATGCTAAATGCAGCTTCCCGTGGGCTTGGCTGCAGTCCAGTGCTTTGTAATTTATAGTTCTCCTTTCCGATTCTGGCTGTGACCTTGGGACCCAGCTCTGGAGTTCCCCCAGCCGCCTGTGCTCTCTGCAAAACTGCCGTCCCGGAGCCCTCAGCACCTTCCCAGCCAGCACAGCCCGGCAGCGGGGCAGCACCCGTACATGATGGGCAGCAGATCACCAGCGCTCGGGCAGGTGGGGAGCCGGGAGCCAAGGGGAGTGCTCGTTTTCTCACTTTGACTAATAGGAGCAAATCACGGAACATTGTTCTTAAATGACAGAAATTATTAGCTAACTTCAAAGCATGAAATGCATTTACAGAAGAGGTTTAAATTACATCAGCCAAAGGCATTTTCTGTAGAGACAGCCACAGAATGGCTCTAATTGGAGATCTCCAAACAGCTGTTGTGTCCTATGTATTTATATTGGAAAAATAACTTGAAAGATTATGTTAACATGCAATTAAAAAAAAATTAATTATTACTGTTCTTTTTGATAGCATACTGGGGTGCCTTAGATGCTTTACTGAGAAATGTGAGTGTCCATGGCCAGAAGAGCTGACAGCCCAGATTGTAACACATGCCATTTTTAACAGAAAAATTGTGTAATTGAGGGAAGTTATTGCCCCTTGAAGATTACATTCATTATAGTTTGTAACAGAGATATGTCTTTAGAATGACTGTAGTTCCTTTCAGTTAAACCGCTATTCAGAAAGACGATCGTTTGAGCTTATGTATGTAACTGTGGATTGTTTTAACAAAGTTACTGAACAAAAGCAACTTTGAGGGAAGTGCAGACTTACACAGCTTTTTTGTTCCTTTATTCTTTCCAGATTTTTCAAGGACAAACCTTCTGGAGATACTTGTTTGCACATACCTGTCTGGGTTCCTTAGGATGGGGAGTAATTTTGAAATAAAAAAGGGTGACTTAAAATCATGACTTTAAAAGTGGTTTAGATTTGTTATTTCACCAGTAAGTGGCAAGGATTTTCATCACAGCAAATGATACAGATTTAGCTTTAAAGCCAAAGAAAAGCAAAACTTTTAATTGTTTTTGGTCTTCAAAGTATTGCATCTGATGTTTTAGTGACTGGCATTTACCACAAATGAACCTTCTCTGTAACCCAGTCATACCCCTGACTTTACATAGGTCTCTTGAAATGCTGCTTCTATTATCTGTTGTGAAGACATTGGAAAATCATTATGTTAAGTAGTTTGTTATAAACAAGAAACCAACGAACCCAAGAAACTCCCTCTGGAAGATGCTCATCACTAAGATACCCCATGCAAAACATTCATCAAATCTCTGGATCGGTCTAAAAAGTGGTGAATGTCAGTGGGAGAACTTCAGCATAGATCCATTAGGCTTTTCTGCTTCACTAATAACACAAATAAAATGGAACTATTAAAATGGTACAAAATTGTTTTAGATACAGCGTTGCTACTCCAATGCTGCTTCTGGACTAGCATGAAATACACAGCAGGCTCGCATTTGGTGTCTCCTATTTGCTTTTTCACAATGTGCTGCAGCTCTTGTTCCCCCCACCCAGTCCTGCAAGCACGGGTGGCAGCTGCCAAGCAGCCAGGCCATGATGCTCCGGGGGTACTTCATTGTAAAGAAAGCCCCGGGAGAGGGGTGTCATGCAAAAAGATGTCTCTTCTCTGGCCAGTTCGGGGCAATGCCCACAAGTGAGCTTTGTGGAAAGGCCCTTAGACAGCAGCAGTGCTGGGTGTGCATATACTTTTGCTGTGGTTCTCCAAAGGGAAAGGGCGACAGGCAGTATTTATGGAAGGTTTCTATATAAGAGGTTTCTGTGCTATACAGCGAGTATTTATTTTGGCAGTATCTCTGTAACCATGCTGTAAACCACCCTGGGTACTGGTTGCTGCGTACCCAGGAGTTTGATGAGATGCCAGCCAACGGCGAGCTCCGTGATAATCGTGTATTGCTTCGCAGCGGGAGCCCCGTGCCCATGGGTAGCAACAGCCTTCCTGCTTCCTTCCACACTCCTCTGAGCAACCAAACCCCACATCCACGGTATCATCTGGACTGTGAACTCGCTGTCGTTTGTTATTAGCACACCTTTTGAAATGTGCTGGGCATGTGTTAGAAACACCTTTCTCTCACATGTTAGAGAATTAATATCAGCCTGTCTCAGACCTGGCTGACCCCATTCCCTGGTGTTTCTAGGGCAAAGAGAAGTAGTGGGGAGAGCTTGCGCAGTGGGGACCCACCACCACAGCTGATAGGGTCCTACTCACTTGTTTCCTTCAGGAAGAGTCTTCTCTTCAAAAAGTCCGGCTCAGCCCTGGAAATCTCATTCTTTCAATGGAGGCCAATCAGAGTTGGCTTTTGAGGTGCTCTGAGCAGAGGCAGCAGATTCTTCCAATTTTTGCAGTTGCAACTCACTGTTCCAGAGAGTTTTTTATATAAATATTGGTATTATTCATTCAAACCTCCAGCTCTTCATCCTGAAGTGACTTTGAGATTTCCTTCTATAATCTGTCATATCAGCAGCCCTCTTGGCTGGACTTGCCGTAGTAACAACAGCTCCTTCTTCCTGCAGTTCTCCTGACACCTCTGGCAGTGGGACAGAAAGCCAAGCTCGGTAAAAGGGGATGACATGGAATTCATCCACGTTTGGATGGGAAGGGGGGAGGTCATGATGGATAAAGGAAATAATGTAAGAGAGAGCAACAGAGGAAGCAGCTGGGCGAGTTCAAAGAGGCAGCTCTGCCTTGTAGTTCCATGTAGCGCTATAGAACATTACCTGGAGCACAGCCTGTGAGACCACGAATTACCCTTTCAAGCTGATCTAGCTCTTGTGCGTCTGATTAAAGCCTCTCTCTTTCTTCCAGTGATAGGCCACCTCACTGGTTGCATAAACCTGGCAGTTATGCTACACTGGGCACATTCACTGTTTGGCTATTGAACTGCCCTGCCACTTTCTTTGGTCAGGGCTTCTTTTCCCCCCCTAATATCTCACCTAAACTTTTTCTTTCTTAGCTTCAGGCCATTGCTCCCTGGCCTATAATTTTCTGAGACTGTGAATAATTCCTTCCCTTCATTTCTATTGTTACCTTGAAGGTATTTATAGACTGTGATCATGTTCCCCCTGAGCCGTCTCTTTCACTGGACTCTATGAATTTAGCTTTCTCAGCCTCCTCAATGTTATGTCCTCTAATCCACATATCATTGCCCTCCTTTGTTTTCATATTCTTCTTTTGAAGGTTGGTTACTGGAAATACACGGCATCATGGTTTTACACAGCCATTATTTATATGGATTTGCATGCACTGCCCCCAGTTAGCTGTATTGCCCAGCTGCGCTATTTTTGTTCATATTGGTTTACTTTATGAAATATCTCTCTCCTTTCCAAATTTAATTTTGCAGATGAAAATACACCAAATAACTCTCCATTTTGCTGCAAAGGTATCAACAGAAGGCAGTAAGGCTAAAGGAGGCAACTGACCGTAAAGACTCCCAAGGTCAATTTTTGTTTGCTGTAAAAACCTTGCCTGAGTTAGGTGCAGCCTTGTGCACAGAGCAGCTGCAGCATGGGAGGAAGGATCGTCCTCAGGATTGTGCCTGTGCCCCATGTAAGGACCTCTTGGTCTGCCATTTTGGGAAGTAAAATAAGCTGCCTGCTCCCAGCTATTCAGTTTCTCCATTTAGCATGGTTTCCTTCACTTTATCACTGAAATATGAATTTCTGTCCTATGGAAAATTTTAATTTTGGTTTATACTAAGGTTAAAAAAAAAATCTCAATTTTAAAACCTGTCATGAAATACAAAATTCTTGGGAAGTAAATCCAGTTTTGGGAAAGTAAACATGCTCCATCTAGATGGTTTTTATCTAACCTAGGTACTGTGATTTGGCTGCGCTGACACATCTCCCTTGCAGCTCCCGGCTCAGTGCCCCCAGGGGCTGCAGGTCCCAGTCCAGCCTGCCCCAAGCTGTCCCCGGCAAGCCCCGCGGCTCAGCTGGGCACTGGGCTCTACCATGCAGCACTGCTGCTTTTTCTAAAGTTTATAACAAATCTACAAATGACAAATGTAAAAGCAAAAAGCCTCAGGAAAAGGTTGTATCATATTCTAGAAAAGGAGACCATGCCTGGGAGCGAGACCTTTGTAGAGGGAAAGAATTACAGCTCCCCCAGAGCAACAGGAAGGTTGACAGGAAGAGAGAAGTTTGGACCTAAATTTGTAAAATTAGGCCATGTTAAGATTTCTAACAAAGTCAAAGTACTGGAAGATGGAAAAAGCTTCCTACGCTGCAGCACGTGTGGCTTTGTGGATGTGCCCAGGATCAGGATTCTGCACATCTCCCATTCACTCTGATGCTTGCGTAGAACCTGACACTAATGATGTCCCTTGTAAGACAGAATAATCTATCAAACTAACCAGTACTTCTCCAGCTTCTTCTTTGGGCTTCCCATCACTCTGTACCATCCTTTGGTTTTACTTAGCTCTTTATTGTTTGAAACAACTTTCCTTTTTTGTCCTGGGCTTGTACTGCATTTGCAATTAGGGTCTCAGTTCTGAAAAATCATGAGGATAATAACAATACTGTGTTTAAAATAACTCATTCTTAGTTCTACATTTATTTATTAAAAAACCTCCTCCAATAAGTAATAGTAGCAATGTGTATGAGGACTGCTGTCATACAGGACATGACAAACTTTCTAAAGGATCTGTCTTCATACTGTACAAATATTTATTCATAGCAACACTGCTGATTTTACTAACACTTCATCTCACTGTTTGAGCAGAGCCATGACAGGCTTCATACAACAGTACGAAGTGGACCACTAACATCTGCAGGGCTTGTCTCTGCAAAAAGAAATGAACTCTCTGAAGAATTAATTTCTCTGTTCAGTGGTTGAACCAAAATTAGTGGGGGGAAGAATTGCTTCAGGTATGTCCAAAAGACAAGTGAGTGTTTCATTTCTATCACGGAAACAGAAATTTTCAAAATTAAAAATAATTTCCAATACAAAGATCTTTTTATGCTTACAAGTCTCAAAACATTTGTGTTTTTTGCTTGGTTGTTTGGGTTTTTTTTAAAAAATGTAGAGTATTTGTAAAATGCTTAGTCAGTTGCTACTCTCATTTTAAAAAAACCCCATACAGTTCAATTTACAAATAGTTTGTAAATGAAAGATCCCAACAAGCTTTAGAAAGAATTACAAGAAGTTATAATCTCCTCCCTTTCAGAGAATCAGTGTTTTTAATGGACACCAAAATGCTCTCTAGAAATAGGTTGCTGCTTCTGTCTTTTAGTTAATTGTTAAATTCAAAATGTTTGAAACACACATTGTAAGATGACTTTATTTTAATTTTCCCAGCAGAGACATTGACAGCTCCTGAATGATACCGCACCGAACTGTCCTCTTTAATGACATTTTCTTTTTAATAATCATTGATCCACACAGATTTGTCAGTTCCTAAGTAGGAGCTCATCACTCACATTGCTTGTGAGCGTTCTGTCAAGGGCTGAGCACGGCGCAGAGGATCTCCGGCTATGCAAGTTGGCCATGTAATCACACAATAGGTTGGGTATGATTTAGATCCTAATTTTTTGTGGCTGTTCTAAATACAACACTGTTCCAAAATACCATGTCTTTTGTCCCTGTGTGCTGAGGGCATTCAGAAAGGAAAAGTAAAATCCTGTGATGAAACGTAAGCAAAATAAACTTATTTGGAAAGCAGTATTTTCTGCCTGTCCCCAAGAACAAGAATCTTTCATCTCCATCTCCACCCTGTTTGGGTCAAAATATCACTGTTTTCTCAATTTATTGGCCACCTCAGCACAGTTCTTCATGCAATAGGAAGGCAGTGATCTTTGTCATCCTTCAGAGGATGCCAGCGATGGCTTAGCCTGGGCAAGCAGGGGCAGAAGCGCAGACTGGGCAGTCTGGAACCCAGGGAAGAGGCTGTGCTTTTGCTCATCGAGCGGAAGGGGCTGCCTTGCAAAAGGCAGGGGGGAAGGAGGGCAGGGTGAGTCTGAGGAGCACGCGGTCCGTGGTAACACACCAATCCATTAATTGGTTTTGCTTTTCCTGACCTCCTGTCACTGGAGATTGCATAGTGTATCCCTCCCAGATACCGCACTGACTGCAAAATATACAAAATAAAATCAGGCAAAGACAGCACAATGCGCAACCACTAAAGGCAAGAAAGGAGGGATCTGGGCTGATGAGGCAACAGGCACGAGGCAAAGGGGGAAAAGGGTGCAAGAGGAAGGTGGAAGTTGAGAGCAAGAGCTGGGACTTGAATGCAGGAGCGAGGAGGGACCAAATGAGCTTAAAAGAAACCTGCCATCCATGCCCCAAGGGATTCATGAAGCAAAGAACAGGAGGCTGCCCAGCCATGAAAGTCGTCTTTCAAGGAGGTCAGGGGAACAATTTGCAGCCATGCCTGATGGCAGGGACAGGACATTGGATGAGTGTCCCACAGACGGGACCTTGGTTCAGTCAAAGCATGGCAAAGCCTTGCTTTTCCCCCTCACTGCCCTAGGTCTTGTCCTAGAGTCACCTTGAATGTTATGAAAGCAAACACCACCTGGAAATTACATCATAACTTGTGGCATAAGAGCACAGGTGACGCCCTGAAAAACCACTGCTGACATTACACTATCATGTCTTATTAGAGTGTCTGGTGCTAAGGAGCAACCTTCCAGCTGTACAGAGCCTTGTGGGGCATAATCCTCTTTACAACTTCAGGAAGAAGAGAGATCAACGCTGTAGTGTTGAGTTCTAGTGGGAAAAGAGATGGGGAAGAAAAGGACTCCCAGTACCTCCCTGGAGAAGCCTCTGGATTAGGGGAGAAGAGTCCTTTAGGGTCCTCCTGGAGACCACTACTGGATTTGTTCCTTTTCCAGTGATTCCCAACAACCTTCACAGATTACCACCCCCTTAGGCCAGTACTATTCACAGGCAGATAATGCTCCGTTTTCTCCTGTTCCTTCCCTCAGCATCTCCTCTGAGCTGGTGTCCCTGGGCAGGAGGAAGGTTTACAGTTCTTCCCCCCACCTCCCCGTCATCTTGTAAGCTGCACCCCGATCTTGTTCTCTGCTACTATACAAACAGTAAACCAGGCACCCGAGCATGGTTTATCTTGGTAGTATTCCATTTCTCTGTCAGGCTTTAGGTCAGGTGGTAATGTTGGGTGAGGTATCAGTTGCAAAGACAACAAAGGCAAGAAACAATCTTTCTCCCAGCAAAGGATAAACTAGGTGACCCAGATGATTTTCTCTGTCACTACTGTCTATGTTTCTATTATGGAATAAACCACTTGACAAGGAGAAGGATTTAACACTTTGACTGTAGTGATGGATAACACTGAAAAGCTCAACTTAGTTCTCCTCACTGCCTTATAAGGGTCAGTAAGTGTCCAGCAAAACAGTGGTATTTCTCTTCTGTGCAGAGATGATCTGTACAGTGGAGCATATTTCCCCAAAGGGTATCATGGATTGCAAAGATGCTTGGCTTGGATGGCTCAGGTGTTGAGTATCTCTATGAACTTGAGCCAAAATTTGCCTTTCTTTCCTTATCTTCAGTCTCTCTGAGACATGTTTCGGTCTGGAATGAGTTCTTAGGACTTGGATATTCTCCATACAGCTCTAGAACTGCTGAAGCAGGGAGAGGAGAGTTCAGGGGAAATGCGTGGGTTACAGCATTTCCCTTCCCTGGAAGCCTGAGGACTACCTCAAACCTGAAGCACATTCCAAGGCTGTCCATTACCAGTCTCAGGGCAGGAAGAAAGTTGAACTAATGCCAGCAGAAAAATCCTCCACCAAACAGGCTGTTACTAAGATCCTATTCATTATATGGTAAAAGTATTATATTATATAT
>KL281964.1:9947-32133 GCA_000699545.1 Podiceps cristatus
GGAACTTATGTTCTCAGATTTTAGGAAGTAAAGGAGGAGCTTTCCATCATATCAGACTTTTATTCCTATGTGTCATTTTTTTCTTTGAAATAACATGTTTCTTCTAAATGAAAAACAAAACAAAAAAACAACTTAGTTGGTACGTGTTTATTTTACGACTATTTTCAAATGTATTATTTTCCCATCCTTGTTCCTGAGTAAAACTAATAGCTCTCACACACAGTACCTGAATAGAATTTTTGGCACAAAGGTCATTGAGCTTCAGGATCTTTAAATGCATCATTTCAGATTTAAGAAATTGGATTTTGCTAACAAAATAAAGATGCAGTTTACTTTCAGATGGTTTATAGACTATGTCTTGATGCATACTGTTCCTGGTATGTTACCTTAACATATGATCAGAACTTTGCCAAAAGTGTAACTGACATTAATTCCATACTACATGTCACTCAAACCTAAACTGAATTTCAGAAGAAAGAATTGTGGGGTTTATTTTTTTATCTCACAGTTGTCTTCAGGCCAAATTTCAAAAACTTGTTCTAAATAGTGAAGGTATAAAGCTTTTCATAATTTAAAAAGTGCTTTAAAAATTTAAAAGGCAGACTTGCTAAGATGCATTATTCCCACAAGCAAGTGTAAACTTGCTCTGCTGTCCTCTCGGTCTAGGGTACTTCCATTGGTAGCCCTAATGAAGACGGAAGTAAGAATTATCCTTCAATCTTCATACTATCCATAAACTTCAGAGCTTCACTCTTCTGGCTTGAGTAAGAATGTATATGTACATTCTTTTTTTCAGATAAAAAGTAGGGAGGGGAGAACAGACATAGTCTGATGAAGTTACTCCTAATTTACCATCCATGATCACAATCGAACCTTTTCAGTCTAGCCTTAAAATTGTTGCTTTCATAAGAAAGCAAATCTCCTGTTAAATCAAATCTCCTGTTACATTTCCTGATAAAGCAAAGCTCTGTGTCTGGTTATTGTTCTGTTATTTTCTTTCCTTTATCCCATACCTTCACATGTACTAGCTAACACTTAAAAACTAGGTAAATTGATAATACAATAATCTGCACTACTAATTTCAATGTTTTCTACATGCCCACATGCTTTATATGTCCTGTTCAAATCATTTTTGTTGCTTTCAAGGACAAAGAGGATAAATGTTATTTTTTAGTATCCTCTAATGTAATACTTCTATTACTGAATTGTTTTAAATTGATTGCCTAGACAAAGTCCCTCGACATCTGCATTTTTTCACCTTTAATCCAAGCCTGTTGTTATCTTCAGTAGTCCTTGTCCAATTCCAGTCATAATTCTGACAAGACTATTACTTTGACTGATATTTGATTTTGATAGCAACCCAGTGTGTCATTTTATTACCAAAAATCTGCACGTTTTAGTTCCTATCATTTCTCTAGTGATGTTCACTAACTTATTTCAGATGCCACAGTGCTTTAAAACTGCCCAGAGGGATGACTGTCCTTATTTTCAATTGTCTTTTAAAAGGAAAAAGAATTCAATATGGGATAACTCTGCTAGCTGAATGCATTTCATTTTTTTTTTTTCCTATGCAGCAGAACAAATGTATCATTTTAAGATAATTCTGAATCTTATAATTGCACCACTTAGATTCTACAAACATAATTCATCATTATTCTGTTTGCAGTTGCAAAGGTGTTTCAGTCAAACTCTTTTCTAAAAATTTTATTTATTAAGTTTATTTTAAATTCATTGTTGGTCCATGAGTAAGACAAAATACTCAATTTTGTCTTTTAATGGATACAAAAAAATACTGGATTTTCTACTGATAGCTATTGTATTGTACCTGTTGTATTAAGAATACACTTCTTAATTAAGAATATTTTCTTAATACTAATAGTTCTCTGAAATTCTTATTCAAATCAGATGCATTGTTGTTATGATGCTCTATCATAAAACTGTCATAAAGTTTGTGTATAAAAACCTACAAGATTTTTTTTTTCCCTCTTTATTTGCCAAACTATAAATATTCATTGCTCCTCTATGTGTCCTGGGCAAAAATTCAGAGAGAAACAAGGGTGTATTAAGAACAGAACAGAGATTCAGAAAATCTGAATCCAATTTGTGTATGATCAAAAATTTCTACAACAGCAAGCCACTTAATTGCTCTTTAAAACAGAAACAAAACTTCTCTCTTATCTAACTGTGAAGTCTAGGACAAAAAGTCTGTCTCTTGTTCTGTGTATACAGCATCTAATCATAATTTGGGATTATTGTATACAATAAAATATTATCTTGACAATCTTTATGGGAAATAATAAGCAGAACCAGATATGGTTATTTCAGAATAGCCCTTCCACATGTCTTCTGATTTCTACTTTTTAAGCATTTTTATAATGTGTTCATATTTAAATATTGTTTTGTTTTTTTCTTTTTAGGGGGTAACTAATGGCCTATTTATGCATTTATGATCTTTTTTGCAGTGGCCTCAAGAAAATTATACTGGAAAGCACAGGTTTAGGGTTCCTGTCAAAGGAATTCAAAGAAAGGTAATTCCCATAAATAGTTTGAGGATGCAAGTGTGTAATGAAGACCTTCAACATGGGAAGAAGAGCTGAAACCTCAGGTACACTACCCAGTAACAAGCCCTCTAGTACTGTAGATCCCCCCCTTGTTAAAAGGAGAATTTAAAACTCCAGCAGGTTATAAATGAAAGATATACATGATCTAAGAGGTAATTAAATTTTCCATTACTATTACAGTCAGTAATGAGAAGAAAAATACAGTATGAGCAGGAAAACTCTTATGACTCAGATGGGCCACCTGAGGTGTCTAATATGGAATTTATGCATCATTAGCTTTTCTTCAGCTATTTAGATTTCCATCTACTTTGAGCATTTTATTTTAGGAGTCCATTGCATGTGTTTATACCTTTTTTCTTTTTTTTTTTTTTTTTTTTTTTAACTCCAGATTGCCTCTTCCAGCTTTCTATAGAACTACGTATTTTTACTTTGAGATTATTTTCCTACAGGTGAGTGAAGAGGAAATCAGTTCTAATTTTAGCACAGCATTGCTTTTTTATTTTTACATTTAAAGTCAAATGACAGCACAGAAATAATTATTTTGGTGAGGTACCATTAGAATATCAATTCAAAACTAATATTTTAGTATTTTTCAAACTGTATTCTCTTTGCTAATGCCAGTGATAGGCTAGCAGATACATTTCTGCCTGAAAGGCATATTTAAGGATGAAGGTTAGACTTCTATTACTCCTGGGCATAGATCCAAAAGGTAGCATAAGCTTTGCTTTCTTTAGCGCACTTACTACCAATTGCAATTCTGTAGTCCAGCATTTTTTGTGGGTATCGTAAGTCTTCTCACCCTTGAGTAAGTGAATCACAGAAGCAGATTTGCTGAGGTTGGAAGGCATCTCTGGAGGTCATCTGTCAAAACACCCTGCTTGAACAGGATCAGCTAGAGCAGGTTGCTGAGGATCATGCCCGGTTAGGTTTTGAATAACTCAGAAGGACAGAGACTCCACAGTTTCTCTGTGCAATCTGTTCCAGTGTTCAACTACTGTCAGAATTTCCTGTCTTCCAGTTTGTGCCCACTGCCTCTTGTCATGCCACCGGGTACTACTGAGAAGACTCTGGGCTCATCTTTTTCTACTCCTCCCAACAGATATTTATACACATTGACAAGATTCCCCTGAGCTTCCTCTTCTCCAGGCTCAACAATCTCAGATATCTGGGACAGAAGGATTATCATGGGATCTCTGCATAAATATTTACCTCCATATTACTTTACAAACTTCTGCAGCAAGTTAATCTGAATTACAGAATTTACAGATGACTTTGTCTCTCTAGAAGCAGTAGTTATGACAGGTTGCTGTGAGGAGAAGGTAAAACTGAGTTACGCTTTTTGACTACAGAAGACAAGCAGAAATCCAAAGAAAATACCAAAAAATAATAAAATCCAAAGCTGAAAACAATACTAGAATTTTGGAGACCTCTCATTAAAAATTAATTTGTAAGGAATTTTCATATTCATCTTATTAATCAAATTATTGTCATATGTAAGAGTCCCAAAGGAAAGTATATAAAACTGTAAGTATAAAGTGTTGTTAAGCTACTGTTAAGGAGAAGCATAACTGTATACTTTTACAATTACTATTTTAAAAGCTCTCTATTATAAATAAGAACATTTAACTTGAAGAAATTGAGACAATAATTTCTTGAAAATTAGATCAGTCTTGCAAAATGCTGTAAAGTGTTTGGAATCACTTAGAAATGAATGCAGAAAACATCCTCATGCTTTTACATATTGCACCTTTAGCTCCTTGCAATTTCATTCACTCTGTTTCAAACAAGACATGGTAGAATTAGAAATGCTATTAAGAAGAGATACAAGGATGATCAGAGATATGAGTGGTTTCCAAGTGAAAGGAAAATTTTCACATTAAAAAGCCTAATTGACTAGCAGTTTTGAGAAACAGGCAAACTGAGGGAGGGAAGATGCCTACCAAAGCCACTCTATCAGCCAAACTGCTCCAGCATGGGTCCCTCCCACAGGCGCAGCCCTTCAGGCACAGACAGCTCTAGCGTGGGTCCCCCATGGGGTCACAAGCCCTGCCAGCAAACCTGCTCCAACATGGGCTCCTTTCTTTCTACAGGGCCACAGGCCCTGCCAGGAGCCTGCTCTAGCATGGGCTTCCCACGGGGTCATGGCCTCCTTCAGGCATCCACCTATGTCAGCGTGAGGTCCTCCCCGGGTGGGTCTCTGCTCCCCCATGAGCCACCTTGGGTGCAGGGGCACAGCCGGCCTCACCATGGGCTGCACCTGGGGCTGTGGGGAACATCTGCTCTGGGCCTGGAGCTGCTCCTCTCCCTCCTTCTCCTCTGACCTTGGTGTCTGCAGAGTTGTTGCTCTCACATCTTCTCGCTCCTCTCTCTGGCTGCTGTTGTGCAGCAGTTTTTTCCCCCTTCTTAACTCTGTTGTCCCAGAGGCACTACCACCGTCACTGATGGGCTTGGCCTGGGACAGCAGCAGGTCCGTCTTGTAGCCGGCTGCATTGGCTCTGTCAGACATGGGGGAAGCTTCTGGCAGCTTCTCAAAGAAGCCACCCTTGTAGGCCCCCTGCTACCAAAACCTTTCTAGACAAACCCAATATAAGTACGAAGTGAGCAAAGCAAGTATTCACTAGTTTTTGTAATGTTCTAGAGGAGCATCCATTGAAATTACCCAGTGGGAGTTTTAAAACAGGAATTCTTTGCAAAATGCATAATGATAGTCCAGATAAAGTGCTGACTGCTAGAAGCCAAGAGGGCACACTAGGTAAAACATATCTTTGAACTTGTCTTGTTTCTGTTATTCTTTTCCTAAATACCTCTGTCTGTTCTGGTCTCTGTGAGAAATGGAAGAATGAGAGAATCTCTGTTCAATGGCAGTTCTTTTATAACTGTATATGTAAGCTACCCTGGGAAATAAAAATTCTGCAGTGTTACAGATAAAAGCTTGATCCATTGAAGTAAAATGGCTGGTTTCTAGTTATGCATTACAGAGACCAAGTTTTCTATCATCATAAGATTTCTGAGTTTCCATTAAGAGCGTGGTCTGATATTCCTAGAGAATTAACGGTATATAATGGGATTAGTACTTTCATATTGAAAATTAATGATATATATCCATCTAAGTCATTTAATGTCATCTATGCATTCTGCCCATCATTTCAACATTTAATTTTGAATAGTATAATGGTTTTGTTCAGTGTATTCAATATTTTCAGTAGTAGTGAGGATGAAAACAAAGATGATTAAGTTTGAGAAAAGCAATCAGAACGTTTTATCTGAACCTGTCAAGTTTACACTATTAGTCCTGAAGTGTCATGGACACAGATTTTCTTTTGAGAGACATAGTTGGAGGCAGGGAAAAAACCCTGAATCTGTCAAATTTATCTTTTAAGATGTATTTTATCCTGACCAGTATAATGATACAATGAAACAGAAAGAAGTAACAATGTTTAAGTATGAATTAATTACAAACCAAACATCAAAACTGGATCTGTCATACATCAGGTGCAGAATTAGGTGAAGATGTAGATCAGTTCTTGGATCCAGATATAACTGCACAATTTACAGTCTCAATGATGGCATAAATGCCTTCCATTTCAGGAAGATAGTATTATATTCCTTAATTATGTACGTATATGAGTAATTCACTTCATGTGGGAAGAACTGTTTATATTGACCAAGCAGATGAATAAATGTCTGTAAGAACTGGCCTAAGTAAGGAAAATGTGAAAGAAAACCATGCTGATAGTGACGTGGATGTACATGACTTGAATGTATATACATTTTGCCTATGACCCCTTTTATAGCCGCCTCTGAGTTCATAGCTGTACAGGAGAAAGTATGCGTCTAATGAGGAAGCATTTATTTTGCTGAATGTACTCCAACTGCCAGTATAATTATTTCAATAAAATTTTCTAATCATGGATTTTTTTCTCAATATAATAGAACAATCAGTTGTCTTTTTTCTTTTTTGATTTAGATACAACTCTAGAAAGGCAGAAGCTTTTTTTGGCCCTTCTTATAGATAGGTGCATTATAATATGTATTTCAGCAGGGTATTAAGGGATTATTGTTATTCTTTGTATCAGTGTTATTTTTACAATCAGGTTTTCTGACTCACTGAATAATTTGGGGTTTTTTTCTAGTAAGACATATATAATTATTCTTTAGCCAGCATTCTTGCAAATCCACTTGTATCTTTCAATTGTAAAACCATGTTGTGTAATTTAGGAAGTATTTTAAAAGTAGTTTCTTGTGTCTAGTATTAGTTGCCATCATTCTGTCTACTAAA
Organism: Podiceps cristatus; assembly: GCA_000699545.1. NCBI lineage: Eukaryota > Metazoa > Chordata > Aves > Podicipediformes > Podicipedidae > Podiceps > Podiceps cristatus. The sequence goes on from KL281964.1 coordinate 16,788, forward strand.
TGTTTCTTTCGGGCATTTTACAAATGCAACATTGTACCTTTGGTGAAATGCTGCATATTTGCTATGCTGTTGAGAGTTATTTATCCAGCTAAAAGTGGTCTAATGGCCTCTGGTTCCAGCTCTTTCTCACCTCAGGCTGTTTCATATTTATGTGATGCTGAGAATATGCCTCTCTTTTGTAACCTGTATAATACATTTAAAGTACTATGTGTCCTTCCTACTTCAAGAGCTAAAATAATCTGGGCAGTTTGCCTTGAAGTGTGTTGGTCTGCCTTCAAGTTGATAACATGCACATTTACAGTGCAAGTTCCTGAGACATTTAAAGTGGTTGCTGTTATCCAGTGTCCTTGTCCTTCATGATTAAATTTTGAAAGTCACATTTGTTTCATCTTTTCTGATGAAAAGTGTTATCAGCAAAATGAGATTGGTACACAACTTAAACATCTCTTTCTAGTACCCCTACAGGGATGCAGTGGATGTCATTATGCGGATCCGAAATGTGCATTCTCTGCATTTTTTTCCTGATGCTTCCACAGACTGCTTTTAATAGAAAATTGTGCTTTATAAATCCTGCCGGGTTTCCAATTGCTTGGTAAAATGTAAGCTGTTTGAATTAGTATCTCCAGCACTTTTTAATTAAGACATTTAATCCTTCTCTGTCAATAAGTTATTTTCTTATACGTGTTTTTTTTTCTTGTATATGGTTCATTTATCACTTTATTTAGCACTTTGGTCTTTTTTCTCCTTTTCCTGCTATTTATGATTTTTATTGGATTGAAGAATATTCCTGTTATGCTAATGTATTTTTTCCACTTCTGTTTCAGTTGCTCTCAGTAAAATAAACTGTTTCAATTTGTTATATGTGTATAAAATGGAATATTAAAGTATCTTCTTTGCAGCAATTACTGTCATTTTCTTCAGCACGAATGTCAGATTTGTTAAGGTTGATGTGATCTTGTTACTTTCTAATAATAAGTGAATTATTTTTAAAGTGACATGTAGATAAGCAGTTAACTGTGATGACCTTATTCATCACTAGTAGTACTTTATCTCATGAAGAGTCACCTTGACTACACTAAGACTTCATATAGTATAAGCTAAGTAGGCTTGAATGCATGACAGTTTGGCAGTCATACTGGATTGGGCATTCTATACTGGAGCAAAAACAGCAAGTTTTTTCTTTACCAGTCTCCAAAACACAGCACAACAGCAAAACCATTATGGTACAAATTACACCACCATTTATAATCATGTTATCTTTAAGATTTTTCACAACTCGGCTGATACATAGAAACTGAAGATGTACATGAATCTAATCTGTTGTAAGTCAAAGTAATTCTACAGAAATTACTTAAGTGAACTCATTTTATATTACATTTTAACAATTACTGACTCTTTATCAGCATAAGTGCAATTACTAACAGGTGGTGTAGTACCTTACTAAAAGAAGATGAGTTCAACTAATTGTCTGATTACAGTTCTTCTCTTTTATTAGCCACCTCATTCTTAACTCAAAATTTTTGAGGATTTGAGGTCCTATTATGTTTATAATTTCCTATCATCTGTGTCCCTCAGCTAGGGATCAGACTGTTTTGAGATATGTATGTAGGTAACAATCTCTAGGCAAATGATTCAGGCTGTGAATGTTATCATGCAACACAAGTCAGCAAGATACATTTCTTGTTATTAAATTGTAATAACTGAATACCAGAGTACATCAAATACCCAGCCATAGCTTCAAGTCTTACACAGCTTTGGTAACTTGCATAAATCACTATTTGCTTTCTCCAATTTCTCTTAAAATTTGTTTTCCTCTACACTTTTTCTTCTTCCAGGAAATATGTGTTTCCGACATTTCAGAAAAACTAACTGATCAGATTTCTCTTTTTTCCTTTCCTTTTCCCATCAGTGTAGCATCACGGTTCTTTGTTTTTCTGTTTTCTCCTAAAAATTTCTTGATGCTGCTCTTCCTGCTTCTTACCTTCTTTCTTAGGATTTTGTTTCCAACTGCAGTATGTACCTTTAGGTAATAATATCATGCCTTGATATGCCTAACTCTGAAAAAGCCCCCAAACTAAAGACAAACAGAAGACAACTAATATATTCTGAACTCATCTGTCCTTCTTTCCTAAATCTCTGTTTTACTGCGATGTGACTTTTAGGATTGGGTTCCTTCCACTAAACTCATGTTCTCTTTAGCCTCCTAGAACCAAGCAGTTAATAACATTTTTTCCTCATAAAATTCCTTAATTCCTTATAAATCTTTCTAGACTTATCCAAAATGTACATGAAAAACAGTTCACCCCTTCCTCATTCATGTAATTGTTAACGTTCTTGAAAGATCAAGCTTTCCCTCCACCTTTCCTTCACTACAGTAATTTTGGTGTAGCTGATTATTAGGCCTTAACATCAGTTTCAGGTATTTTTACAGTTCAGGGTAGAGCAAAGAAAGATCTTAAATACATCAGCATCCTGACATCATATACTGGAAGTTACTTACCCCATGTTTATCTCACTAAAAGGAACTAGCTTTCTCTGACAAAATAAAAACAAAACAAAAAGATACTTATAATGTTTTAAGCGCAGCAGATTCTCCTCAGGATTTAAAGATTTCACCCTGGTCAGCACTAGAGCCACGCCTTCAGTATGAGGACAGAACTGCAAATAAAGTATGCTGTCTCTTCAGCAGACAAACAAAACCTCAAGTACAAAACCATTTTGTCAATTTCCCAGAGAAAAGAAAGTATAGACTTGTTTTTCTAGAAATTCAGTTTTTCCAAAGGTGTTTCAGGATGGGAGCTATGGTGCACAATTATGTAAATTACTGCTTTTTAACAAAAGGCGATTGAACTGGGATTCACGTTAATGAAAAAATGAACAAATTCATAGCTGCACATAAAGATCCAGAAATATGTAACATATCAGGTTAAAACTTAACAAGATTCAAAGGTTTCACAACTTCATTCTAGTGACATTGACTATTTTCAGTACTATACTTAGTCCTGTGTACACTGGAGAATAAGCGTGAAAAAATGCAAAATTGCTTTTAAAAAATCATCTCACTTGTGAAATACACATGCTTCTTGTGCAGTGTCCCAACAGTGTCTACATTAATCCTATAATACAAAAATGTCTAATTAGAACAAATTTGATAAGCAGTTATCTGCATTAAACACAACATTACTTGTACAAGTAAACCTATTATTTCCAAATGAAATCAGAGCCATTAGATCAGAAAGGCTTATTGAAATAGAACTTTCTTCATTACTAAGCAAAATTGGGGATTTCTATTTCAAAGGGAGCACACATATCATTTTGAAGTAAATGACAGTAATAGGCATAATTAGCACTATAAAGTGCTCAAGAGTCTTGAGAAAATTAGTATGTGTTGAGCTGGAATGGACTAGATTACTTAGGTATTGCAAATAGGTATTAAGTATATTAGTGTTTTAAACAGGCTTACAGAGAAATAGATAGTCTAAGATGCCACACTCTGGAAAATGAATCTGAATAGATTGTGAAACTCTTTATGTGATTAGAGACTGCTTAAAATTAGGTTTCTTCCCTGGATCTTTCCTCAGTCATGAAACATTATTCATTGGTCATAGAAAGATCTGTAAAACAGGGATCAATGATATTGTTGTTAAATGGATTTTTATATAGCACTCATTATGTGTGACAGAAACAGTTTAACAGCCTTAAGAAAAGGGGCTTTATTTACCACTTTGCATTCTTCCTTGTAGCTGCTAGGGTTTGGATATCCAAGTCTTAGTGATTTCCATGGACAAAACAAGGAATAATGTTATTTCACTAAAACCTGTGTTGTCACAGTTCATGATTAGTGATTCAATATTTGTCCAGCTGATCTGTGGGAATAGTAAACAGCTTAACCAGATTTATGTTTCTAATCTTTGAGTAAGTACAGTATCTTTCAAATAATACTCATATAGGGCTTTATAAAGTCAGATGATGAAGCTTGGAATTCGGCAAAACCTTACCTGCAATTCTTTTTTATTGAGATGTTTATAGAGAGGCAAACTGAGGCAAAGTAAAGGTGATTAGGAATTTTCCCAGATGCTAGTTTAGCCTTGACCAGTTACATTCCATACAGGTGACAGATTTGTGCTTGATTTGCAGTCACTAAGAATGCTTTTTATTTGACTGAAGGCAAATGTGCACTACATGCTTTCCCCATTAGGATGAGGAAGGACCAAAGACGTATCGATGCTTTATTCACTCCTCTCCTACACTTTAGGAGAGACCAGGCAGCCCCCTACCAAAGTAGCATAAATGGAAGCATAGTTGGTGAATGGCAGTTATGATAATGTTGACTTGCAAATACATTATCCTTCTTAATCACACTAACCAAAATTGTATTTCCAGACAGATAGAATCAGTATACAAATGAGATACTGGTTATTTGGCAGGGGGGAAAAAAAAAAAAAAAAAAAAAGGCTTGTGTTTCAGTGATGGCAGTAACCTGTTTCAGAGACTGAACATGGCTTGAAGTCACGCAATCAGGCCTTCTTTAGCTAGGGTGCTATCTGTAGGCATTCGGCCATTTTGTCACAGGTTCTTCTGACAAGTGGTTTTGCTCAGGCTGAAACAATAATTTTTTTTGACACAAAAATTAATTAATTTTCCTCCCTTCTCTCTTCAATGAAGTTACTGTTTTCATTTCTGGGTTCTGCTATATTTTTGTGTGGATAATCTGAAAAAAGTTCATTGCTTTAAAGTAGCAGGGAAAAAAAAAGGAAAAAAAGATTAATGTGTGTGTGCTTTGGTGGAAACAATTAAACCCCTAATATCTGAAGGTATGTTTTAGTAAGCATGTATGCAGATCAGACTGGCATTTGGAAAAACGGTCCGAACTCTACCATTCATTCTAGGTAACTTTTCTGCTGCATAAAAAAGTGGTGTTCTCTCCAGTGAGTGAACAGTATGTTTGGAAAAGGCCAAGTGTTTAAAGTTCGTTGATGTTTAGAAACAGGTTTTATGAAGTTTGGTATATTTGGACTATATGAATGTACTTACCGCTGTGAATATTTACTTTCTCAGATGTTTTATCCAGGCACTTTGATTTCTTAATTATGCCTTATTGAAAATTTACTTCCTGTTTTGTTTCTACGCATTTATAAACAACAACACATTACAAGGCACCATGTTTGCTGCTGTTTTCATGAGTGTTCACAGTATTTTGAGCAACTGTATTTGGTGAGAAATAGCCATACACTTTAATTTTCACACGTATTTTGCACATTGCAAATATTTGCCAGTATGGATTTGCATTATGTCACTTGTAAGGTTCTTGGTATAATTGTGCCACTTAGTTCCTTTATAGTGCATCCTTATTTAGTTATTTTGTTCATTACTTTTGCATAGCAGAAAATAGTAACAGGATTTATAGCAATCGAGATTAGCTGTTCTGATTCCAATTTAATTTGCTAGAAAACAAAGTATGTACAAATTACACACAGGTGTTTAGCCCCCTAAGTTTATAGACATTAGTTTGTTCTTTTGGTACCTCCAGACACACTGAAAACCAATGTGTTCTTTTATGAATTATGAGCTGTTCCCATTCTACAGAATTGCCCTGTTTAGTCCTTCTATATTTTTAATAGCAGTATTTTTTGTTTGGACTTATTTATGAGAAATAACCACATTGGATCCACACCTCTTATTTTCATAAGCTTTTTAAAAGCATAGGGCAATATCAACATACCTTCTATTTATGTAAGTGCATTCTTTAACATTACAACAGAAATCTCCATAGCCCTCACTTACCATACAATATTATAACTGACAGAAAATCAGTTTGTTTATTCAGAAGTTAAAATTATTTTCACATTTATCTTCAACTCAGTAGAGATGAACCGTGAAATATTAATAGAAAGAAAATTCTCAGAATGTTTTTCTTAGAAAATGGAAAAGGTTTATTTTGCATTTTTGATCAGAGCAAATGAACTAACCAAAATGTCTTCTGTTGAGACGCCCTTAAAACAGAAAAGGTTTCCCCTTATAATAAGCATAATTTGGGCATCAGTGTTGCAATTCTCACATTTGGCTTAAGCTGGAATAACACATCCCCTAAACTAACAGCAGTAACTCTGACCAGTAGTCCCAAAGCCGAGGACATGCATCCTCTCCTGGGACTCTGAGCCAGCAAAAAGCTTCCTGCCCCTCCGACTGTCTCCAGCTACAAGTTACTGTCTTTGCCTCATAGGTTACTTCTTCCCAATGTACTCTAAAAGCCCCTTGCACCTTAGTCCATCCCAGGCTAATTGAGATGCTAACGAAGAACTATTGTTAAATTTAAACTAGGTCAGTTTCCCTGAAGGTTTGGAATCATTTGTTTGCTCCCTGAGTGCATGATTTGCACTTTATACCAGGAAGTTATATCCCATCTCTGCTTACTAGTTTAAGGTGTAAATCATCATCCTCAAGATCATTCACGTCTGACTATATGGGTATTCTGACCCCTTTATCTACTGCGTTCTCCAATTTTACCTGCTAAATTTTTCAGCTGAACTTCATACTTCTGTGCCTATTTAAAAACAAAACAAAAAAACAAACAAACAAACAAAAAAGAATTGGTCCCCAGACTGATCACTGAGAAACTTTGTTATTATCAGCATAGTAACACTCTTGGGTTTGTTTCATTTTCTCCCCCATTCATTTGCTTTCTCTCTGCCAGAGTTGTAACTGTATACTTACTGGAAGGGTCACACAGCAGCAGTGCTTCCCCAGCCTTTACATATACTTGGGTTTTATTAATAAGCACTATGCTTGTTTTGCAATGATTATTCTAATGAATAAATTAACCTGTTAATATGCCAGTTGACATTTACTTACATTTCATACAGAGCTCTTATGACAGACCACCTTTTGCAATTAAACTAAGGTCAAAGACACAACTAGTGCACAGTTGCTAATGCAACAGCAATACGTAAGTCCAAGGCCTCAGAGAATCCTCTGAGGGTCTAGGCTCTTGTTCCTAATTCAATCTTTAGCCAACAATTGAAAACTGTAGGATTAGAAAATGAATTTCAGAACAATTACCTTGGAGAAACTGTTATAATCAAGAGATTGGAGAATAGAAATGTCTCAGAAGTGTCAGCAAGTTTTGCTCTTTCCACAATTTGACTGAAATGTATTAAATAATAATCTCTGCATACTGAAAGATGAACAACTGGAATAATACTCTTCTAAAATACGGTCATGTTAGAAACAGGCAGTCTTTAGAAACCCTATGACTACGACAATTTTGGTGAAGTAACATAAATGCAATAAAGTTTTACTGTTAATTTAAAGATTTCTTTCTATTCAGTGCTGATTAAAGAAGACTACAAAATTTACATAAGTATAGTGACTACTATTAAGACATCATCACTAGAAGAACAAACATTTATCAGCAGTTATTACTAGAATCTAGTAACAGCCATGAGCCAACAATCCTGCTGTGTGGTAACTTTATAGCTGTACAATATCTGAGAACATATTATTTTAGACTCATCTAGGTATGAAGCAATTGATCTGACAGAATAATTTGTTTATTTGTATCATTGGAAAATTATTATTTCTCTAATGTTCTCTGAGTCTCTGTGTGTTTGAGTATACTATGTAACTACAATACTCCAGAGCCAAATAAAATACTCTGTCTTTGAACACTGGTCTGGCAGAATGCTATTTTCACAGGATTGAATTTGATTTAAATCTTAAATTGAGATTTGGACTAACTAGGAATGGATTTCTTCACTGGCACCATAAATAAATTATTTATTAGCCATTTCTCTAGCAATGATCATTCTTCACAATTTCAAAAGGGAAATACAGATCTAATGCACAAATGGTGTTTCTCCTATACAGTAGGATTTTTGTCTCCTCTAGATAGAGCAGCTCTCAAGATACTAATATTGCTAAAGTAACCGAGGATGACACTTCAGAAAGCCCACTGTCAGTCTTCTCACATGCCTCACACAGGCTCAGCCTCCTTGAAACTGCCACTCAGTGGCTGCCTAACCTCATACCAACATATGCCCAATATATCCCTCTATTTCTCATGAAAAGTCTTCACCCATAGGTTTACTTGGGACCTTACTAATCCAGTAGTCCTTCAAGTGAGAAGAATTCCCTAGCCACATGACATCTGGGTTTCTTTTCATGTTATTTTATTAATGGATTCCAAAAATCCTGAAAAAGCAAATTGCATATTTGCTCTATCCACTAATAAGACTGTCCCATTTTTAACAGCTATTTACTAGTCAGCAAGATAGAACTAAATGCCCCAAAATGCATTACAGATGATGATTAACATACTATCCTATACTGGAAGAGGAGAGACTCAGGTTCTTCAAGCAAACAAGAATTTGGACTCCCAGATCTTTCTTATTGATGTTAACTACCTGGATATTAGGTAAAAGAAACCTACTTCACATACGCTTTTCCTGAGGTCCAAGACAGTATGACAGTTCTAAGTACACAGAATATAGATATGCCTTTAGTATAGGCATGAAAGGAACTTCAAGAGGACATATCTAATCCATCTCTGTTCAACACAGGACCAACATAACCGTGTTTTTTCTAAGATAATACCATGAAGTCTGCTATTCTATCAAGCCTGCATTTGAGATGGACTCATTTGTGGATCACGATGTGCTAGAGACAACAGTGGCATAGCAAAATGTAGTGAAAGTCAGTCTCATGACACTAGGAAAGTTGCCCTTCTTCAGTTGTACAAACCTGTTACTTAGAGATTCTAGTAGACAACTGAAGTGCGTAAATGACATTATACAGACAACTCTCATGAGTTGCCCTTAAAAGCTAAAGCAATGCCCTGCCTGTTTGTGTCCACTAAGGCTGTAGTAGCAAATAATACAAAACCTCTAGATATGCAGCTTTCTGGCTGCAAGCAAGCTTTATCAAAAGCTTTAACTATCACTTAATGCTTTAGTTCAAATATATAGGAAGCTGCAGTGGATGCAACTGATTCAGTCCATGCACGACCTCCTTCCTAGCCATCCTGATAACACTTTGTCAATAGGTTCAAATGATGAAACCAAGAAAATAATCAAACCTTTGTTAAAAGCTGTGGCAGGTGTCTAAAACTGAAGTGGAGTAAAAATGTTTACACGTATGAGCACAACTATGGGTAACCACCGTTGTAGAACCTGATCATTAAGCACTGTGAATGCTTAAGCAGTTCTAGAGATGTCCAGGAACAGACGCTTTGACTTTACCAATGAGAAGTTTAAAATCTTTGCCCACATGCTATAGGTGACTCCAGAACTAAAAGTCAAAAAGACAAATGTTTTAAGGACCTACAATTTAGATTTATGTGCCTAACATTGATGTTTGAGGGCTAACATCTTTTGTAGATTTAGCCATTAGTCTGGAAGCACAGAGCTAAATTCAACTCTGAGGTAAACAACAGCAACTCTATTGGAATAACAGAAGAGAAATGAATTTGCTAGATGTATCTGGCACATAATCGTTAATGTTCAGAGCTATACAGAGTACAAGTGCCTACTTTTTTACTGAGAACAGTTATCCCTCTCAAAACCTATTTAAATAGACCAATGTAATAGTAAATTGCACTTCTTTTTCATGAAACATATCAAAGCTTTATTTAGAAAAACTGTTGAAGTAAATCTAAATTGCCTAACCTGAAATTGTGATACAGTTGATAGATTTCTTTCAATTTTATTCAGCCTTTTATTTTCCCCTGAATGTATTCACTGAAGATAAACCATTAAATATTCAGGCTCATGATTGTATGAAAAGACTTTTTCACTGAAGAAGTATTTCTCCACTGAAATCAGTATTACGTGTGCTCAGATTGGTATTATTGGGCTTTCCCATAAGTGGACTGTGCTTTCAGGAAGGTTTCATCCTGTTAATTAAATCATTAATACTCTGTTATCTAAATTTCACTTGACATATTTACATTTTAATGAAATTATAACCTTTTTTTCTTGACCTTATGTTTAAAAAAGGGAAATACTTTATATAATTCTTTTAATTGCTACTAATTATACTAATCAGGACTTTTTCATTTAAAAAAAAAAAAAAAGGCAAAAAAAATAAGGCCTCATCTGACAAATGAGAGGCAATGAATGACGGTCCTTCTCTGAGTACCAGTCTTTTTTTGTTACACAATGTGACTCTAAATTCTGAAATTCTTTTATTTGCCATGGCTGACTAAACTAACAGGTATAAATGTCCATCACTCATATATGGTAAAAACTAAGATCAAAAGGTTGGGAAAAGAAGAACATACAGATAGAAATCATATTTTGATGCAGAAAAGTATCTGTGACCAGAATTTCTTCTGGATCTAAAGCTATGCAGCATATACCAAGGTGTGACAATCAAGATGACTTGCTTTTTAGAAAAACAGAAAAGAAAATCATAATCACAACTTTAAAAGGAATCTTCTACATTTATATCTTTCTCTTTAAAACAAATAATTTTGAGAGAATTTTAAGTCCTTATTTCCACTTCACTGAGCACACTGTTGAACCAATGGAAAGAGTAGCAAACTGGTCAGAGATATGGCCTATCAAATATACAAAATACAGGATTTAAGATTATTGATTTCAATTGCAAAAGACTGTTTACTTCAATCTTATTCATATCCCATGATTTTCATATGTATAAAGTAACATTGCTGTAATTGCTTAGGGAAACAATTATGCATGCAAATAAATACATTTATCTGCTATTCAATAGTACTCAGTTGTTGAAACGTGTTCAAGTGATAAGAATTTCAATTTCAGTTGATAGAACTGAAATTCAATCACACCTTTTTCTTCCTGTTTTAATAAGTTTGTTATACCATTAGAATTAATTTTGCATTATTTTGGCAATTAGTCACCAAAACACTAGCAAATAACAAAAGAAAAAGTCACCAAACTGAACAGACAGAACTCAAAGTATTTTGTGTAAATTTATACAAAGTATTTGATCATCAAAATTTAACAGATACCCAACTTGACCCAGAGCCATCTTACTATTCCAGACAGACTGAAAAGAACACATTGACTTTTCCATGAACTTTAAAAGAATATCATCGGGTTATAGACCAATGTGTAAATAGGAAATGGAGTGCCTCTCTTCAAAATGGACCCAGATTTACAAATAACTTTGACTCTTGTCATTATACTGTGAGAAATATAACTGAACAACTTTCACTGCGCTTTCTGTTTAATTTTTTTAGGTGGGTAGCAATAAGCTCACATAGACATTTATGCACATTCTCACCTTTTAAATTTGCATATGTATGAATTTAAATATTACTCAATAGGGGAAAAGTTCTAATATTATTGCTGAAAGAATTAAAAAAGTTTTACATAAACATACTGAATAGACAAGGGAATATGCCGTAATTAATCACACAGTTTTTCTTTCCTATGGCAATGGTTGTCCCTGTATGCTACTTATCTTTTAAGCTCTCCAATTAACAGCAACAGTATTCAGGATATGGTGTTTTGGTCAGAGGTTAAAAATGCAAAATAATTCATTGGATCTTTGATCTGTTTCTAAGCACTTGTTCTAAGTTTATTGTGCCCTTGAGGTTGAGCCATAGTATAGCACACCCAGCAATCATTCTCAAATCCGTTTCATCTTTCTGGGCTTATTTCATGAGTAAAAACCAGAACAGATGTCAGAGGTTTTTATGTTTTCCCCCATGTTCCCCTAGACACTGTTTTCCCTTTGCTGACAAAACATTTAAAAATTAGAAAGTGTATTGTTTTGGTAAACAGGGATTGTCATTAACCTTTTAATTTCCCTTGATGGCATGCATGCTACATAACTGCTATGACATTTACATGGCCGTATGTTTCAGTCTTATCTCTTCACACATCTCCTTCTACAGCTTTTGCCATGTCAGACAAGACAGCCCTGGGTAGTTGTCACTCATAAAATAACTCTTCTGTTCAGACATACAAATTGTATTTCATGAAACCAACCATGTAAGACAAAAATGTCTCTCCCCTCGCTCTCATTTTGAATTCCAGACTAAAGGATATCTGAAACACTACTACTTCCTCCTCCTAGAACCATAGAATATCAATGAATATTTGATGGAAACCAACCTGAGACATAGAGTAGAATAATAATATTTAATTGTAAAAAAAAAAAAAAAAAAAAATATTCAGCATTGGGATCTATTCTTAGGATTTCTATGGTTTTCTGTCCTTTCTCCCTTTCTATCACTATTCTTCTATCAAATTCAGTTCTGTGATGAATGCCAGACAAACTCAACAAAATCTAAAAAAGCTCAACTCAACAATTCTGAAAATCAGCTTTACCGCTCACAGATTAAAAGTGTCAGGACACTTATTATTTTTGAAGATACAAGGGGTTACACTGGTTTTCAGAATCTTAAACTTTATCCAAGATCGAGTTATCTATATAATCTTCTTTAAAATCCTTACCTTCACCATGATTACTGATATCTGTGTTGAATTTTTCATGGAAACAAAATGTTTACATTTAAATGAATAGGTTTTTTAACCCTCTCCATTACCTTAATCATTAACTGGGGAAACATTATTATACGTAGTCATCAATAATGAGAAAAAAGGGTTGCAGAAAGAAATAAAAACTGAAAGTGAATGTGTTGTTTCACCCTATGAACACGCTTGACTGCCATGTCTGGCATTTTTGGATGTTTTTTAAGCAGTTGTATACCCATACATCTTCTCTCATCCTCAGAGATAACCATGCTCCCTCTTCACCCTTTGGACACTTGCTTTTAGTTCTTCACATATGCATTTTTTTCCATTTACTGTTCCTCAGTTCAGGTATCCTTCGTGCATTGATCACTTGCCAGGAAACACACCTCCTCTCTCACACAAAACTACACATGTAACATCTTTATGTGCACAGCTGGGTAACATCTCAGACATGTGCTCGCCTTTTGAGATCTCCAAATGACAACACTCTAAATGAAATCCTGCATCAGCATAATATCCTGAACACTTGAATATTCAAGGGCTTTCCAAACTCCTATCAATTCTCAGTCCACTCCGATCTTCAATAATACAGGACAAAAGTAAAAAGAAAAAAAAAAAAACAAACAAACAAAACAATGTTTCTTAAAAATTTAATAGCTCAATATCTGGTATCCAGTAAATACTACATCTAAATTAAAATGAAGAAAAAAATCCATCTTTATAAAAAAAAATAAATGAACTATTCCAAAATTTAGTTAAGATTTAATTGCACATGATGTATTTAACAGTCAACATCATGGAAACATTCTCTACTTTTCTACTTCTTTAAAAATAAATTTCTTTACAGTTGGTAAATTACTATTCAAATACATAACACCATGCATTCTGTAACTTAAAAAAGTTTCAAGCAAGAAAATAATTTCATTTTATCTATTTATTAAAATTTAGAATTTCGCTTCAGCATGACCTTGACCGAAACAAATATCCAGCCCTATTTCTTTGAATATCTTTTTTACTAAAATATCCCCTCATTGCAAACCAACTTTGTATGCGTGTAAGTCAACACAGAGATGTTAATAGAGTCTCACCTTCTCCAGCCTTCCCTCCCTCATATTTAACATGGTGATGACATTAGGGAAAGCAGGACCAACTCCACACTGACAAGTGTCATCAGCACAAAGTTCTCAAGGAACACAACTTTTTGAGCCCGGCCATCCAGAAAGTTTTTTACCCAGCACAGAGTACACCCATCCAAGCCATGAGCAGCCAGTTTCTCCAGAAGGATGCTGTGGGAAACAGTGTCCAACATCCACAGCCCTTCCCACCTCCACTAAACGGGTCACCTTGTCATAGAAGATGATCAGGTTGGTCAAGCAGGACCTGCCTTTCGTAAGCCCATGCTGACTGGGCTTGATCACCTGCTTGTCCTGTATGAGCACATGATGGCACTCAAGAGGACCTGCTCCATAACCGTCCCCAGCACCAAAGTCATATTGACAGGCCTGTAGTTGCCTGGATTCTCCTTCAGGCCCTTCTTGTAGATGGGCATCACACTTGCTAACCTCCAGTCAAATGGGACCTCCCGGTTAGCCAGGACTGCTGATAAATGAAAGTGGCTTGGGGAGCACTCCTGCCAGCTCCCTCAGCATCCTTGGGTGGATCCCATCCAGCCCCACAGACTTGGTGTGTCTAGGTGGTGTAGCAGGTCACTGACTATTTCCCTTTGGATCGTGGGGGGTTCATTCTGCTCCCCGTCCCTGTGTTGCAGGTCAGGGGGATGGGTGCCCAGAGAACAACTTCCCTTCCTGTTAAAGGCTCAGGCAAAGGCAGCATTAAGTACCTCAGCCTCTTCCTCATCCGTTGTCACTGTTTCCCCCCCATGCCCAATGAAGGAGGGAGATTCTCCTTTGCCCTCCTTTTGTTGCTAATGTATTTATAGAAACATTTTGTATTGTCTTTCACAGCAGTGGCCAGATTAAGTTCTAGCTGGGCTTTAGCCCTTCTAATTTTCTTCCTGTATAACCTCATGACATCCTTGTAGTCCCCCTGAGTTGCCTGCCCCTTCCTCCGAAGGTCACTGTCACAGAGGAACACCAAAATGACTCCACACAGACAATAATCTCAAACTTTAATTTACAACCAAAACTATACAATGAAAACAACCAAAATGACGAGGTAACCAAAATGACACTCCAAGAACACTTAAGACATTACAGGTTCAATATACCTGTCAGGGATGTTATTACTGCATGGCAAAACACAAGAACTAGCTGTGGTCATTTTTGGTGGGTGTTCCAGAAGTTTCTCTCAGCCAACGCACACCATTGGCTAGGGATCCTGCCTTTCCCTCTCCCACCACAGGGAGAGGTGAGTGGCCAGGATGGTGGGATCCCAGGGGTGGGGAGGTGGTCAACACCTGACCAGAGGTCTGTACGTCATGGTGCTAGAGGCATGAAAATGAGGCTCAAAAGAGCCATCGGCTGCTGTCCTGAGCAGCTCTGGCCTGTACTGGGCCAAGTGCATCTGCCACAATCATAAACTCTTTTTTTCCTGACGTCCAGACAAACCTCCCTGTTCAGCCAGGATGGTCGTCTTCCCCACTGGCTCGTTTTTCATCACTTGGAGACAGCCTGCTCCTGGGCCTTTAAGACTTCCTTCTTGAAGAATGTTCAGCCTTCCTGGACTCATTTGCCCTTCAGGGCTGCCTCCCAAGAGACTCTGTCAACCAGGCTCCTAAAGTGGCCAAAGTCTACCCTCCGGAAGTCCAAGGTAGCAGTTCTGCTGACCTCTCTCCTTACTTCTCCAAGAATCAAAAAATCTATCATTTTGTAATTGCTCTGACCATGACAGCCTCCAATGTCACATCACCCACAAGTCCTTCTCTGTTC
>KL281965.1:0-20433 GCA_000699545.1 Podiceps cristatus
GCAGCCCAGGGCACAGGTGGCCTTCTGGGCTACAAGTGCACATTCCTGGCTCATGTCCATCTTCTCATCCACCAGTACTCCCAAGCCCTTCTCAGCAGGGCTGCTCTCAATCCCTTCGTCCCCCAGCCTGTGTTGATACCAGGCTTTGCCCTGACCCAGGTGCAGGACCTTGCACTTGGCCTTGTTGAACCTCATGAGGTTCACCTGGGCCCACCTCTCCAGCCCGTCCAGGTCCCTTTGGATGGCGTCTTGTTCCTCAGGCGCGTCCACCGCACCGCTCCGCTCTGTGTCGTCTCGTCCGCAAACTTTCTGAGTGTGCACTCGGTCCCTGTGTCTGTGTCACTGATGAGGATGTTACCCAATATGGACCCCTGAGGGACACCAAGAGTTACAGTCACTGGCTCAATATCCAAGTGGAAACCAGTAACAAGTGGTATTGGGACCAAAGCTATTTAGTATCTTCATCAACAACAATAGATAGTAGCATTAAGTACACCCTCAGCAAGTTCGCAGATGACACCAAGCTGGGTGGTGCAGTTGATGCTGTAGAGGGAAGGAAGGGATGCCATCCAGAGGGGCCTTAACAGGCTTGAGGAGTAGGCGATGGAGAAGGACTTTTTTTACCAAGGCCTGTATTGACAAGACAAGGGGAAATGGTTTTAAACTGAAAGAGGGTAGATTTAGGTTGGATATAAGAAAGAAAGAAATTTTTTACAATGAGGGTGATGAGATGCTGGAACAGGTTTCCCAGAGAAGCTGTGGATGCCCCATCCCTGGAAGTGTTCAAGGCCAGGTTGTATGTGTCTCTGAGCAACCTGATCTAATGAAAGATGTCCTAGCTTGTGGCAGGGGGTTGGACTAGATGATGTTCAAAGATCCCTTCCAATACAAAGCATTCTGTGATTTGTATACTGCTTTTGTATTTGTAACAAACTCCTATTGTCCCAAGTTGTTTAGATGACTAAAATTGTTATACAGCCCCTCTAATTTGCCTGGGTAATAATTACATGAAGGAGAAGGTGGTGTATTGATTTTTAATTGTGACGAAATTCTGAACAGTAAGTAATTAAATTGAATATGATTATCTGTTGCATTTTTTTTCATTAAAAAAGTAAATTCCATGAGTACCAGAACTCGGGAAGCCATGTTTCCTATGCTTGTGTCTTGTGACTGACGGACTTTGTTAAAGTTGGTCAAGTTTTGGGGGATGTTTAGACAGTAATTTGCCCTCCCCTCATCTTTGATTCTTTGCAGTCTAATATGGTGTTTGCCTAACCTTTCATGCCTCAAGGCATATACAAGGTGGCTGTTGTCTGCCTCCTACTGTCTTTCACAAAATGTGAAATTATCTTAACACATATCCATTATTCTAGCAGATTTAAAGGAAGTTGATGATGGAATCCTAAGTAATTGGAAAGTGTAAACAAAACACAAGTTTTTTTCAATCACATTGTAGGTTTATTGAAAAGTAGGTTTAATAAACACAGTACTTAAAATACTTGCAAAAGGGTGACTTGTTGAAAAAATGAAGGTACTGCAGTATGTGCTTTGGTTGCGGTGAAAGCAACATGAATTTTATCATAGAATCATAGAATGTCCTGAGTGGAAGGGACCCGCAAGGATCATGGAGTCCAACTCCTGTCCCTGCATAGGATAACCCCAAGTTTCACACCATGTGTCTGAGGGTGTTGTCCAAATGCTTCTTGAATATTGACAGGCTTGGCGCTGTGACTACTTCCCTGGGGAAGCACCCGGTGCTCCACCACCCTCTGGGTGAAATACCTCTTCCTAATTTTAGGTCCTTTACATGGCTGTTGTTTCTCTCTTGACTTCACAAAATGAATGCAGTAGGGGACACATAGAAGATCATCAAGTGTGTATGTGGGCTAGCTTTCTAATATTTCAAAGTATGAGGGATATTTCTTCCCAGAGCAGAATTGGACTCTAAATCAGGTGTCTAATGTGGAGATGTGTCTGCATACTCTGAGCTGTATGACATATTTATTGCTTGTAGTCAGGGAGTTCATGATCATGTTGAATGTTCTTATGATGAGTTTGTTCCCTTCGAATAGATAAGAGATAAAGTATGTATCATAATTCACTGAACAATCAGTATGGTATCAAGAAAGAATTAGAAATGCAGTACAAAATTGTTTCATTTCACCTTTTTGTCATTACAAGATTTTAACTCAAATTTAACGCTAAAGAAGTCAATGGAAAGTTGTGCCCCAAAACTTTAGGAGGAACAAGGCTGATAATCCTAACTTCTTCTTATGCATATTAAATTACAATATTAGAGGAAAAAATAAAGATCCCTATAGAACTGTGTGAGAGTGAGCACAAAGGTTTGCAATAGCTTTCTAGATAAATTACAGTCAATTATGTAAATATGCATTTCAGGACTGTTTAAATACACTTTTTCATAATCTATACTCTGAAGTCTTTACATGTACATTATTGACTGCAATAGGATATGATATAAATATGTGTCTAGACAGCGTTAAAGGCATACACTATTTTTATTGAACTATGGTGACTGTCTATTAATGGGTATTTAAAAAAATACGGAGTATTTAACCAACAGAATAGAGACTTTCTGAACAGCAGTGTGGTTTATTGGGTATCATGGTAAAACCTTGATTGGTCCAGATAACTGGACGTTCTTAGTTTTTTGTGCAGTTGTGGTTATTTTAGAAGCATCGGTACTTTGGTGATAGTGATACTTTCATGGGATTCCTACATCGTGCTGATCTCAAAACAGTTTAAACATCTTTTCCTCATCTGGGTTATCATGGAGACTTTTATGGGATGACTTGGATTTATAAAGCTAGGTGTATTCTAAGTTTTTGAAAGAGGTCTTCAACAGATTATTGACAAGATGCAAACAATAGCTCAGTTAAATTTACAAACATCTCCTTTAATACAACAATAAGTGCTTACTTTATTAATACAAGTAGCTGAGTTGAATTCAGTGTATCTTCTTAAAATATGAAAAGTACTGCATACCAAAAATGGTTAGGTCAGTAAGTGAATAGACAAGAAAACTAGTAAGATTTAATCAATACAAATTGCTCACCTAGTGGTCTGGTACTTCTTTGTATTTCTTGAGCCAAATTAATTACTACAGTGTCCAGTCCAATTAAGATTCTTGAGTATGTGAAAGCATCCAGGCTCTGATTTATCATCCTTTAGAGCTTGAGTATTGTACTTCTTTCAGTTTATTGACTTAAGCTGAGCCATTCTTGGGAGTAAGGTATTGCTCAGCCATGAACAAAGATGATGCAATCAGAACATCTTTAAGTAAGGAGATTAATTTAACTGTTATGCATAGTTATACACTATTCAGTTGATTATTTATTGGCAAGTGGTCTGACTGTCACTGAATATTACCCAGAAAGAAATAGTTTAATAAGGTAGGCTTCCTTATGACTAAATAAACTTTGTTATGTCTTTTAACAAGCAGGATATTAATATCATAGAATCATAGAAAGGTCTGGGTTGGAAGGGACCCCAAGGATCATAGAGTTCCAATATGTAGTTGAGGGGAAGTTCTCTCTGGTACCATACAATTTAATGATGGTGTAATGAAACTAACTCTAACCTTTGCAAAGTTCTCTGTCAGATGGACTGTAGCAGATTCTACATGATACAAACTCAAGGAAAGTGTGGATGTGTAATGGAGTTGTCATGCAGGAAGAGATAAAACTCGAACACATCGCTTTTAGTGGAACTCCCTGTGTTGTCAAATCAACACTTTTACGTTAAGATGTATGGAATTTTTAAAGCCTTTAGTCGTCTTATTTCCCTGGGCTATGTGCTCTGAAAAAGGAGACACTGGACAGAAACATGAAGCATAACTGCTGCAGAGTTAGTCAGTACACTTACCATAACTTGGTAGTTTTTTCAGAGTTAGTGAATCCTTCTGTTTAGGAATCCATTGATATTTCTCTGCATCAGGGCGCCAACAGCACAGAGATGTGGTCGTTGCCCTGACCAGTCTCACGTGGGGCTTCTACCCATGTCCTCTGACCAAGGGTTCCATTTAAGCTCAGGCTGGTGCCTTTGGTTCCTGCCTGAGATGTGTCCTTGGGGTGTTTGTCCCTAATCCTGTTACTGAAATGCGTGGAATCCCTGGGTGGACCCTGGCCCGTTACCCCATCTTGCCTGACTACTGAACTGTCAGTAGGACCTGTTGCTGTCGTTGCTTTGCGTGCCTGCCTCTTGTGCTGTAGGTGTGAGGTCATTGCACAGCTTTTCTTTTGGGCGTCCTGGGGTCCAGACTTGCCTTCTCTCAGGGAGCATCTGGCTCTTGCTGTTCCTTGACACTCTGTAGTCTGTCTCGACATCATTTTGTCTTTCTCAATATCACTGTCAAACACTAAAAGCTGATCCTTTTTGAATTAATCGGCATTTTGTGCATTTGCCACAAAGCAGTTGTTTTCACAACTAAATAAAAATAAAGAAACGTCTTTATATCAGATGCAGAGTCTCTAATGGTTGTGTGAAAGTGAGATGTGGCACTTTTCTCATACCTGTTTGACATGTTTATGCTTTAGTGTGCTGGCAGTTAAATATCCTCAGGTGTTCCATCTCTTTCCAAGCTTCTCTTGCTTTCAAAATCAGGTACAGTCTTAAATGTAAAATAAAACCAAAATGACATCTAGCCCTGCTTGCTTTTTTCTCATGCATGTACATGTAGTATACTTGTTTACATATTCTTAGAAGTCCAGTGGAAATCTCAAAGACAAGAGAAGGAGGCTCGTTCGATCAGGAAGAAGACAAACAGTACCTTGAACTTGTCTGGCTACAGCTGCATAAATAACTGATATATTTGTCTTTTGGTGGGCAGTGCTGACAAATGAAAAAGAGTTCCAGCTTTTTAATTCTTTCTTAATTTTTTAGTCCAAGATGGCTTATTGAATTCAGTCCCAAATGACTCAAGGTTTTGTGTATCAAGTATTTACAAACCCTTCCCCACTTCCATCCCCCCAAGCTGTAGCTCAGCTGTGCTCCCAGCCTTTCAGGGCAAAAGTCATAGGCTTTAGAGAGTTGCTTAGGTTGCCGTGTTTTGGGGTTTGGGCTTTTTGTTCTTTTGCTTTTTTTTAAATACCTATATCATTAGGCTATCTTGCTGCTTTAAAAACAGTATTGCAAGAGATGAAAGAATTAAGGACCTAAACATTTCTGCACGCTGAATGGAGTCATGATGCCACAAAATGTATTTCTGGCCCTAGTGGTAAATTTCAGGCTACAGTTTTTGTAATTATTTCATAATTAATTTGGTTCATTAGAGGTAAGGGAAGGGACAGGAAATCAAGAAAAGTTTGGTGTCTTATAATACAGTTTGGCTGTAATAAGAGAATTTAGCATCTGTGCTAAGCTGCAAATTAGCTCTTGTGGGCAAAGAGAAAAACGCACCTTATACATAAAGCCAAGAATTCTCTTGTTAGAATAATTAAAATCTTAACAGTTTAATCCATTGCTCCTTATTAGTTTGAATCTAGTTATTATACAGAAAAAAAAAAAAAAAGTATCAGTTACAGTTAAATAGAGTTAAAATTGTTATATTAACACTTCTTAGTTTCCATCCCCTTTTTTCATAGCGATGGAAGGCTCATCCTTCCATGTGTTATAATAATGCCCCTTCCCACCCCCCAGCACCCGACTGAAGCCACCAGCTTTAGGACCTGGAGCAGCGACGGAAGGATAGAAGGATGGAAGTATAAACCTAAGGTTGGTGGCTTCAGTCGGGTGCTGGGGGGTATGTGTGTGTGTGTGTTACTGTGAGTTGCCAGCATCTCGAGTCCCTTGCCAGGAGGAATATGATGTCCATGTTGATGTTTTTTTTGTTCCTCACTCTAGGATCCACTTTGGGACTTTTTAATATGTTTGCTAACGTACTTTTATACCTTGGTCTTCATTAGCCTACAACTTCAAATTATATTCAGACTTACTATATAGGGTGTGTTTTACTTACATTAAATACTTGCTCTTTGTTCTCCTTTGTTATTCTTGACTTAGATGAACTAATGAGATGATCTCATTCAGGTGGTGTGATAGAGAGGACACAAACTTGATGAGGGTGACAGGAAAGCAGTGATGAGCCTAATAAGTAATTACTGGGAAAAAATAGGTTTATTGTAAATCCATGTTTTACTTTTGCTAGGATGACAGGAAATAAATGCCTGGCAGTCATTAGAGTTAGGTGGATGTCTTAGATATCTAAGTTTTCTTAGGCAACAGATCCCAACAGTAACTGAATATAATTTTTGATGAAAGACCTGTGCAACTTGAACTTTCTCTTAATGTTTTTGCTTTTTTCCACATAAATGGAATCATTCTTTCCCTCCTAGATTGTGCTGAAGAGAGCTGCAGCAAGTGACCATATGCCTTGAGTGTGCTGTTGAGAGTCACTTTGAAGTCAAAGCTCTTTTCTTGTACTAAAACCTGAAACCGTGCCTTTGGTGGACCTCTGGTAGCTGCCAAGACAAGGAAGTTTGGCCTGAGGGGTCCTCTCCCTAAAGAGGACCAATGACTAAGGTCCAAAAAAGATGTTTGGTGGGTTACTTCTCCAGCAGGAAGTCCCATACCTTGTACCTGTTTCTTAAACCAGGAGATAATCCATTAAAAGACACAATTTAGTGAGTGCTTCTGATGTGATAAGGGTGGGAACCTGTTTCTGCCTTAGGAGCATGTGTTACCAGAAAGAGGAGCTCTAACACAGGAGTGGGTCAGGATTCTGCTTATTTATCTCTTCTGCACAGCTGATAATATATAGACAAAAGTAAGTACCTTTTTCAGGTTAACAGATGCCTGCTGGGCCAGTTGCGTGCAGAGCATCTGGACTTGTACAAGCTGATGTGGCATGAAATCTGGTAGCTGAATTAGTGTCCTTCATAATCAGTGTACTTTGAAATAAATGAATATGTTGAATAATAACTCTGGTACTTGTTATTTAAGATTATTTGTACTGGATGTTACAGTAAAACTAATTGGGGTTTTTTTTTTTTTCATCGCTTGTATTTTTCTACAAGAGTTAGAATTTCTTGGACGTGATCAGATTGCTAAAAAGCAGCTGACTAACAGTGTAGCAAAATACACTATTTATTTTTAGATTTTTTTTCCCCTGGTAGAATGATAAATGGTTCCTATACTGTTGCTTTGCTCCGTCTGACAAAAGGCAATGAGCTGTAGCTGTGAATACCTCTTTTTGTTTGTTTCAGTACAATGCAATATCTGTGCTAGCATCTCAACAACTGCTATAAACAGGGAAATGGTAGTAAGTGCTATGTGCCTGTGACCAATAGTCTTGAACTCTTGTAATATTTCCCCCCGTAAGTAATTTAAAGGTTTGAGTGGGATTTGTGAGATAATGAAGTGCCTTAAATACATATATATATGAAAATATATGCATAATATGTACATACATATATATTTCCTTGTTAGCATTTTTTTCTGGCATCTGTCCAGGTCCCTAGTACACCTAGACAAAATATCAATAACAGAATTATTATAGCCATGAATACATAATTTCATTTGGAAAGCACTTAACATAATATGTGCATACATTGTATTTCTATTTATGTAGTTTGTGCTTAGTAGCCCCTTGATAATTTATGCCGATGGCTCTTCACAAATGACTGAGTGTTGTGGCAAGAGGACACCAGTCCAGCCTCTTGCCACAAGCTTGAGGCTAGTCACCATTGTGGAGCTCCAGACCTCCAGCAGCTGTCTTGAAGCTCATTTTGCATTTGTAGAGAAAATAATAAAAATATCTCAGATACTGGAAACTGCTGGCTTTTTCTCCTGATCCCTTTGTAATGAAAGGTTTTTCTTTCAACTAAGGGAATCAGAAACTCTGTAGGTATTGTCCTGGTCCCGGCCAGGATAGGGTTGATTTTCCCCAGGAGCTGCCCAGGGGCTATTCCATACCATGCGGCTGCCAAGCTCCCTGGGGATGGGGGGAAGACACGCTGAGGGGGGAATCGCTGCTCGGGAGCGCCGGGCGGCATCGGGCTGCGGGGGGTGAGCGACCCGCGCTGTAAACAAATAAGGGAACAAACCCGCTAGAATTCTGAGCCATAAACTATCAGTGAAGTTGTATAGTGCACCTGGAAATGTGGCTTTGCAAGCAAAAGGAAATAAACCTCCCACAGCTGCCAAGAGCTCTTTTCCAAAACTTTTCCCTGTTAATGTGCACTGTAACCACTACCAGAAAAAGGTACATGAGAACACCTGTGATTGTTGTTTATGCTCTATGTCACTCAAAGGTGTAAGGAAAATATAATAAGAAAGGACGACACAGTGAAGGAGCAATTGGGAAAGTGTTGCCACTGCTCATAACATAGCTGTGTTTGCAAGCCAAGATGGGAATTTACATCCATGCAAGTATCAAAGTGGAGTTAACACCTTAGCACTTAGTATAATGTCTAAGTATCAACATGAGTGTTAGGAAACCTCAGCAGTCTCACTGAACAATCTACGGTGATGCTGGAATTGACCTAGGATAAGGGCTTACAGACACGCTGGAGCTAGTTCCTGGTGTCTTCTGCCTTCCATAGCCTCTTCTAGTTTATCTCGCAAGGCATGTGAGCATATGGGTTGAGAAGGATCAGAGATACACTGTTTCGCACATCAGTAATCCAGGACATCTCTGGTAACTAGCATTTTTTCTGCTTCTAGTATACTACTACTATGCTACTTCAGGGGGTTGGACACAATGACCTTCATCGTCCCTTCCAACCCAAACCATTCTATGATTCTACGATTCTATATGGAGAGGGACCTGCCAGCTATCTGGGAGGTTAACAGCATGCACTCGATTCTAAGCAAAACAAGTTTTGAATGGCCACACCTGATCTGTGTAAAAGTCCTTCATGTTTGGAGATCTTAGTAAAAACTAAAAACTAAAAAAAAAAAAAAACCCAGCAAAAAAAAAAGTATTATGAATAAAGTGTCTATGGCTGACTCTATATTAGTAAAATAAATATGCAGGGGTTCAGGCTCAAGTGCTGGCATGGAACTGTATGTACCATTTAGCCCTTAGCACCTTCAGTAGGAAAGTTCCATGATTCTGTCATTCACCAATGAATTATTTTAAAAGGAATTAAGGGATATCTCTAGATCAGCTGCCTTTGTCCTTATGGGTGATTTTAACTTCCCAGATGTCAACTGGGAACCTCATACAGCGGACACAAACAGGCCCAGGAAATTTCTGAAGCGTGTTGGAGGTAACTTCTTGGTGCAGGTACTGAGGGAGCCGACTAGGAAAGGTGCCCTCCTGGACCTGGTGTTCGTAAACAGAGAGGGACTCATGGGCCAAGTGGTGGCTGGTTGCTGTCTTGGTCGCAGTGACCATGAAGCAGTTGAGTTGCAAATAGTTGGCAACAGGAGAAAAAATGACAGGACTGCTTCAGCCCTGGACACGAGAAGAGCAGACTTGGGGCTGCTGAAGGAGCTAGTTAGTAAGGTCCCCTGGGAATCTGCGTTTGAAGGCATTGGGGTCCATGGATGCTGGTCACTTTTTAAGAGCCTTCTCCTAAGAATGCAGGAGTAGGCAATTGCAAAATGTGGGAAGTCAAGCAAGTGGGGTAGAAGGCTGGCTTGGCTGAGCAGGGATCTTCTAGAATTTAAGTAGAAAAGGAAAGTGTACAGACGTTGAAAGCAAGGACATGTGACACGGGAGGACTACAGAGGTGCTGTTCACTACTGTAGGAAGAAAATTTATGTGGCCAAAGCTCTATTACCGTTCAAGCTGGCCTGCAGTGTGAAGGACAACAAAAAGGACAACGACATTTTTAAATATGTTAACAGCCAAAGGAGGATCAGAGATAACATTGGTCCATGAGGTTGGTCACCTCACAAGTAAGGACTTAAACAAAGCAGAGACATTTAATGCCTTCTTCGCCTCTGTCTTTAACACCAATGATGGGCCCTGGGACCCCCAGAGCTCTGTGCTGGAAGACTATGACTGGGGAGATGATAAACTCCGAGCCAACCCTGAACTTTTTTGAGACTTGCTGCTCCAGCTGGGTGTGCTTAAGGCTCTGAGGCCTGATAGGATTCATCCCAGGGTACTGAAAGAGCTGGCTGATGCTATTGCAGGGTCTGTCTCCATTATTTTTCAATGGTCTTGGGAGTCTGGAGAGGTCCCAGTCGACTGGAAGCTGGCAAATGTCCCAATTTTCAAGAAGGGTAAGAAGGAAGGCTCTGGTAATTACAGGCCTGTCAGTCTCACTTCCGTGCCTGGTAAAATTATGGAAAAGGTTGTTCTGGGAGTTACTGAAAAACACTTGAGGGACAATGCAGTCATTGGTCATAGCCAGCATGGGTTCTCAAGGGGAAAGTCCTGTCTAACTAACTCAAATTTCCTTTTCTGACAAGGTCACCCATCTAGGTGACCAAGGGAAGCCGGTAGATGTGTTTTTTTTGGGTTTTTTTTATTTTAGCAAAGCTCTTAATACTGTCTCTCACAGTATACTTCTGGACAGAACGTCCAGCACACAGCTAGACAGGTCCATAATACGTTGGCTGAACAATTGGGTGATGGGTCAGGCTCAAAGAGTTATAGTGAACAGGGTGACATCAGGCTGGTGGCCAGTCACCAGTGGGGTTCCCCAGGGCTCAATTTTAGGGCCAGTGCTCTTTGATGTTTTTATAAAGGACTTGGATGCAGGAATTGAATGTACATTAAGTAAATTTGCTGATGGTACTAAATTATGAGGAGCTGTGAGCTCCCTTGAGGGTAGAGAGGCCTTACAGAAAGATCTGGGTAGAGTAGAGGGCAGGGCAATCACCAACCGTATGAAATTTAACAAGAGCAAGTGCCAGATTCCCCGCCTGATATAGGGTGATCCTGGTTACACGTACAAATTGGAGAGCAGCCAAGCGAAAAGAGATCTGGGGGTTTGCATCGATGGCAAGTCGACTATGAGACAACAGTGTGTCTGTCCTGCCAGCCAAAAAGGCCGACTGTGTCCTGAGGTGCATCAAGCACAGCGTAGGCAGCTGGCCAAGGGAGGTGATTGTCCCACTCTGCACTGCACTGGTGCGGCCCCACCTCCAGTACTGTGTGCAGTTTAGGGCGCCTCAGCAGCAGGACATCCAACTATTAGAGTGTGTCCAGAGGAGGGCAACCAAGATGGTGAAAGGTCTCGAGGGCAAGACTTAGGAGCAGCTGAGGTCAACTGGCTTGTTCCGCCTGGAGAAGAGAAGGCTGAGGGGTGGCCTCAACACTGAGGGGCGACTTCATTGCTGAGGGGTGACCTCCTCACAGTCTACAACTTCCGCAAGGGGGGCAGCGGAGGGGGAGGTGCTGATCTCCTCTCTCTGGTGACCAGCCATACACGAGGACACAGGGAATGGAATAAAGCTGTGTCAGGGGAAGAGCAGGTTGGACATTAGGAAAAGGTTCTTCACTGAGAGGGTGGTCAGTCCCTGGCACAGGCTCCCCAGGGAAGCCATATCGTTTAGTTTTAGGTAGTCTGGTGAGGAGCAGGGAGTTGGCCTTGATGATCCATTTGGTTCCCTTCTGTCACGGAGCGAGTGGGAGTGAATGATGCACTTTAGTGGACAGGGAGACCTTCCCATTGAGTCATGAAGTTCAGAAGAGACCCTCTTGCTTTCTAAACTCTTTCTCAGAGAGGAGCCCAGGTGTGGCTGGATCCAATCCTAGTCTCAGACTTGGTCAACAGTTTATGTCTAAGGATTATATCAGGTCCCAAGAGGGCCATCCTGGACAATTCACTCTGAAATAACCCATGTTCAAGACAACCTTGGACTAAATTAAGGTGGCTTAACACCAAATGATCAATAGAAAAGTTTTACTTATGGCAGAAGCTTATTTGGATTATATAAAGGGGTAAGAGAGAGAAAGATAGAAGAATAGGGGTAAAGGAAAGATAGAGGTAAAGAAAAAGTATGAATCACCATCCTGGGTTCCAGTGTTGGTCCAGCCAACGGGGGTCTCTGGGAATAGCATTCATCCAGAGGGTCCCGTGGAGTGTCACTTGCCTTCTCCTTCTATGTCAGTCTTTTCTCCCAGTCCATCCCCCTTATCTGCATAAATCTCGCTTCCCATGTAGATTAGCGCACAAACTTGCAAAGGGGAGGTTTTGAGTCAGTGGTCTCAATGTCTCCCTGCCACTTTTTGCTTTTCACCCAGTTACTGTGGGTTTTGCTGACTTCAGGCCTGAGCATTCCTCTTGTCTTTTGGTCTGCTGGTGCTTAAGGCACACTTAGCATGTTTCTGGGACCTCTCTGAATCACTGCCCTTATCTTTCCAGGCTTCTGCTCATCTCCCAGCCTGGGGATGCTCCAGTAGTTAGTCCATTGTTGCAGGGGGGGTTTTAAACAATTGCTTAAGATAAGGCCCAGAAAAGCACTCTCCTCTCCTGCCTCCTCAAGATCCGCCCTTCCAGCTGCACCTTACTGTGGTAACATTCCTTCAGGAAGGGTCCTCCTTTGGTTGAAACAATAACACTTTCAGCTTTTCAGTCTCCTACACCCTCTGACTGGAAATATTCTATAACTCTATGATCATGAAGACTGTTCACAGTAGTCAAGTGCTTGAGTATTTGTGGGGTCTGGGCCAAGGCCCATAGTATGGAAAGAAAGGAGGAATAGGGATGAATCCTCCAAAATCCACAAGAACCTGGTGGTGATGTTTCATAGTATCATAGTTACATGTTAGTACCAAAACTTTGTAATTACCATCTTTAGAAGGCATCCTGCAATGACCTTGCTATTAGATATTGAATTTGCTTGTAAAATAATGACTAAGTCATAGTTGTCCAGCTAAATAAGGGCAACTTAATGGCAATGGTCCATTTAAAAAGATTCAGTTTTTCTCTTGTTTAGGGCTAAAATTCTACTTCTAGCCTGCATAAGAAGTGGATCTGAAAGAGAAAGTGGTTTCTGTTCTTACTGTGTGAGCCCTTGAGCCTTTCTGGAGCACTGGAGGAAAGGGTAGGTCTGTAGTCTGTAGACCTGTACTTTTTGTGACCATTTCAAGCATGTCTGCAGTGTCCTGCCCTGTCTGCTCATCCTCTCATATAAACCTGACGAGCACTTGCAGACCCTTAGGATAGCTGGGCAGTATCTTAAAACGTCTTCCTGATGTTAGTGTAGTTTAACTTAGATATCAGTCATGATTAGTTAATAAAGGGCAAAGCTTTCTGTGTTGCCTCGCTCTGTCACTGCAGGATACTGTGTTGTACATGCTTTCCTCTTACAGTCGGGATTGGTTTGTTTTTCACCTGTGTCCTCACCTTTCCTTTTTCAAAGATGGATGAAAGCTAAATATTTGATTAGAAGATTAAATTATGTACTTACACTTTTGTGTGCTATTTTTGCATTAGTGACAACTACATGTTATGTTGTCTTTCTCTGCTGCTTCGGTTGCATTACAAAAGCAGTGACCAGTGACATGGTTACTTGCAGCTTCCTCCTGATCATTTGGGATGCAATCTCTCAACCAAATGCTGCTAATGTTACTAGTGTAGATGGTTCTGAGTAATTGTGAGGTTGCATTCTTGCAAGGCTGAAGAAAGTTTATGCAAATTATTAGTATAGATGACAAGTTCTTGTGCTATAGCTGTTGTCGTTGCAGGCATCTATTTTGACATCATCTGTGACCGCTGCGCACCTTGCATCAGGAGTGACTGCTTCGTCTTTCATTATGGTCTGTTTGTCTCTTTATGTTCTATCTATCTATCTGTCTTTTTGTTCCAAAATAACAGTTTTGCTTGAAAATACATTTATCCCCTGTTCCTTCATTGTTTTCCTCTGTTTTAGAGGAATTTTGTGGATTTTACTCCTCACCTTCACTGTACTGGTTTCAACACTACAGATCTGACCTACAGCAAAATAAAGGTGAGGGAAAGGCAAGGAATTTGATGGTTTCTTCTGTGTTACATTTGCGTTGTGTATCACCATCAGAACTAATTTTTTTTTTTAAGGTAATTGCTGTTGGCCAAAATACAGTTATATTTAGAATACAAGATTTCTATCAGGATGAATTTGTACTTGACTTCCAGCTGTGAATTCTCTGTAATGCATGATTTGTCCCTGTATGGAAAACTACCGTTTTCTTTTGGCAAAACCTCAGTAGTGGTAAACATTGATCAGCAAGTTGTTGAAGGTGATTTTGCTCATTTGCTTTGCAGCTTTCGTAGGACTAGGTAGAAAGCATGTTGCAGCAGATTTTTTATACAGCTGAAAGTTATTTGCAAATCTTTTCCAAATCTTCTCGTGAGATAAAATGCTGAATCTGTAATAAAATAAGCATTTCGGCTATGAGAAAATCTTCCTCTGAAAGCACTGAGTATGATGAATGTTGTCATGGACTATTAAATATAGGAAATATTTAATGGGTAAGGGAAGCCTCTTGTTTTAATCAGCTTTTAATGGCTCGCGTGTTGCTCAAGGCAGGAAACATGTAGAAAATGTGAAAAGAAGCTCACACTTCAGGACCATTTTTCCAGTCATTTTTCTTGAACAAGTAATACACTCAAAGCAATTGTAAATGTAGTTGCATGGATAGAACTCTAACAAAGTATCAGAGTATCCCAGAAATAATAGGTCATAATACTTCATGATCAGAACTCTTTTTGGCTTGATGTACTTATTTCTGGTGATGCACAGTGCAAAACAACTGAAACATTTTAACACTGGGAATATGAGTAGGATGGAATGTGAACTGTGGGACAGATTTTTGCTTGAATTCTCTAGTGAGTGGGAAGTATTTAGAGAGGGGGTGAGAAATTCAGGCGTGGAGGTAAAGAAAAGGCCTTTTTTTTTTTTTGTTAAGTCTGAATGATGGCTTTTATGTGTATTGTGAAAACACATAATTGATGCGGTGTTCCAGCACAATCTGGGTAACAACTGAAGTAGGGCTTAGCAGGGTAGGTAGCAAAATCATAGTCAGGGAGATAGGGTCCATATCTTAACATTAAATAATCATCAAACACGTGGCTAAA
This sequence comes from Podiceps cristatus, assembly GCA_000699545.1. Taxonomy (NCBI): domain Eukaryota; kingdom Metazoa; phylum Chordata; class Aves; order Podicipediformes; family Podicipedidae; genus Podiceps; species Podiceps cristatus. The sequence goes on from KL281965.1 coordinate 14,979, forward strand.
AATGTGTTGCAAGACTATAGAGGTCACTGGCAAACTGACTTCACTTTCATATTTCTGGATTTCTGAGTGCAGTAATCCACAACTCCAACAGTTCTTTAATTTTTTTTTCAGTCTATAGTGAAGCAGGAAGAGAGACTGAGGATAATTATTGGTATGTCTAAAAAACCCTGTGACTGAAAAGCATTTGCTTCCATCCTTAGAATAGAATAGAATAGTAAATTCTGGCATGTGATCTTAGAGTCAGTTTTCTATGTCCTAGTATTCCCAATTTGTCATGTTTAAGCTATATTAATCTTCTCAATTTTAATAGAAGCTTTGATTAGGTTTAGTGGTGGAGATCTCACATAGAAGGTGCTCTAAGAGGAAAACCATTTGTTATCCTTCATTTTGTCTGTTAATAATAGGAAAATACGTGGTTGTGGTTCAGGTAATATTTTTTTCATCAAGAAGTTCATTATTGCATTTCCCAAAGCATTAAGGATATACGTGCATTATCATCTTAAACTACATTTTGCCAGTACATGCTCATTATCTGTATGGTTTTGTCAAGAAATCATACGAGGCTTACTGTGTTTGTTTGTAAGCATTCAGGAATCATTTCATTAGTGTATTATCCAGAAGTCAAACCCAAGGAGTAATAATGTATTAGAACTGTCAAATTCTCCTTTATACACAGTTTACTAGGGTTATAGTTTGACTTATTGGATTCAGTTGATGGCAATGTACTGTTTAGAAATGCTTAAGTGCATTAGAAGAAATTATTGCTGATGGTTAAGATCAAGTCATATTATGCCTTGCAAAGAATTGTGTCTTGAAAACATGCTTGTATTTGATCTTATTTCCTTTCAATTCATACCATTCTTAATTACAAAATTGCTATGCTTTAGGTTCCAAATTTTAATTCAGAAATGGAGTTTTGGAATAGTTTATTCCATTTCTCAGCTGTCAAGATAACTGAAGTCTAATTGTAACTTAATGCTCTTAGGTCGCCTCCTAAATGTAACTTGTGGTAGACTTGTCTTTAGTGAAGGACATATGTATAAGTCTGCTGCTGTTCTTGGAAACCCGATCAGTCTTGTAAACTCTCCTACGCTTACTTTGCACTTGTTATTCCACAGATCCTACTGCATCGTGTCATTCCTGTGTCCCTTGCCTACCTGATTAGGTGTTTCTATTTCCACTTGCTTTGAAGTTCACCCATCTTTTTTTTTTTTTTTTTTTTTCCCTGCTACAGAATAATTTTTGTTCCAATTAATCAAGCTCCATTAATTGCAATTTAGATGGAGATCTGGTCTTGTATCTTTTAAGACAGAGGGCAAATTTTGCCATTGCTGCATTGGCAGGGGAGGATGATGATACTGTGATTCAGACTATATAGAATCCCATGTGACCAACCAACACACCCCCACAGTGGGAGAAGATTCAGGGGAGGTGATAGGCAAGAATGATGAGCTCTGGGAAGAATGAAGGGAATGACCAGCAGTAATTGTAAAGAAAGGTGAACTTAACCTTGGCACAAAAAGGACTACAGGGTAGCCTTTGTTCTAGATATAGAGGGGTGACATAATTGTGTAATCTGCCTTTCCTGGGCAGGGAGAGTATATATGTGACTCAGCCCGTCATAAAGTGTAAAAATGGAACAACCAAGAAAAAGACCTTTGAAGAGGGCCGTGGACTTGAGCTAGCTTTGACTCACACATTTTCTCCCAGCATCGTGATGATGGAGCACATAGAGACAGGTAATGGGAATCATGTTTGTATTGTGGTCTAGCTGTATATTGCAATTGCCACATTATGGTTGTGTTGTGATTTCCCTAATTCTAAACCCATGGAATGCCAAATATCTTTAAAGAAGTAAACTTGATATTAAACCCTCCTAGTGTGGAATATCTAAAGTAACCTGATTAGAGGGAATTGAACTCTGACAGTAATGGACTTGTGTCACCCCAGAAGGGAATAAAATCACCTATTTTCCATGGCTGACTTTAAACCAGTTTTATTTGCTGTGAGTTACATATGCTTGTGAAAATTTGCAGTCTTACTTGAGTTATAGACTATCAGGTTTTCTTGAAAGTAAATTCAAACTACACATTATTAAAGGCGACCATTAACCTGAAGTAAATCTATGCTGACTATAAATAATAAGCATCTTCCTCTGTTTGTCTGCTATTAAAAAATAAGTATCCTGAAGCTTTAAAACCTAATTAACCTTCATAGCCACATTCCAAAATAACAATGATTTTCTTGCATCTGTAATTCTATAGATTTTTAAAAGTTCTTGCCAGTTTTGTTTTGTAAAGTTGTAAAACAGTATATGTACTATTCAGCATTGACCTGAACTGGATATTAAAACAATAACCTTTTTCTCTGAAATAGATGTGATACAATATTTGTTTTAAAGTAACAGAGGGAATCATGTTTTTCTTGATCATTATGCTTTCATACAGTGATTTGGCAGTGAGTCTGTGTGAAATAGCTAGTATGGTTGGACTTGATGATCTTAAAGATCTTTTCCAGCCTAAATGATTCTATGGTTCTATCATATCTACTGGGGTAACACTTCCCTTTGGATGCAGCATGACAGTATCCTAAGTCAGGGCTAGGCCTTCTGCAGTCCCATTCAGATGCATTGTGTGTACTCCTTTCTTTTCTGTGAGAACTTGTGCTCAGACTGCTGAAAACTAACTCTCCTGAGGACGAAATAAAGAGAGTTTACTTTTTGGCCAGCTTGGTTCCCTGATCTGGCTTGCTGTCTAGCACAAGGGAAGATCACATAGCCACAAATATGGAAGGACGCTGACAACTCTGGCATGAATTGCCTTAGGCTGCTGTAGAATTGGGTGAAATAGCTCCAAAGTTCTTGTTTACAGGTGTTTACAACTCAGTATTCTTAAACAAAAAGCTGTAACTTTTGTTCCTATTGTGAAAGTTTGAGAGCATTTTAATAACCCATGATAACCCACGCTGTGTAGATATGGTCTGTATAAATACAACTATACTAGTACAGTGCATAGGAGGGTGGATGTATATTTGACACCACGTCACAGACTGTCAGACCTGTTTTAAACTTGTGATGGCTGCTAGTAGGCTTAATGTGATCTTCTAAAAGCATGTGGAGTACTGGTGGACTTGTCTCACCAGCTACCTCATTACCTAACGAACTACCTTGTGTTTAATCTGACATTTGGTCCTCTTCTACTAATGACTGAGTTACCGTGCTGTGACAACTCTAGTCATAGGGTGAAGTAGCATTAGGAAACAATAAATATTGAACCAGACTGGTCACACTCTGGTTTCTCCTCAGCTATGTAGCCTGATATAAAGCTTGACTGTGACTTGGGGATTCTTTATTCTAACCTTGGTATTGCCGCCGGTCTTCTGAATGACCTTGAACAAGTTACTCTTTTTTAATCCATTAGTTTCACCAATTATAAATCACAGAAAATTATAACATTTTGTAGATGAAAGCACTGTATGAAAGCTAGGTATTATTTTTCTGCTTCTTTCTCCATTAAAGATCTTGCTCATGTTGAAGTAGCAGCAGATAACACAATGATTTTTAAGTAGAAGTGTAATCGCTGGAATGGCTTTTACCTGGAGGGAACAGGGGATGCGGAGTTCCCTCTCCAGTGTCTATAATCCATGAAGGGATTCTTTTAATGAATCTCCCTTTGTCTTCTTCTGGGCACTTGGAACATCATCTTTTCATAGAAGAGTGGAAAGGCGTTAGGGAAGCAGTCAGTGATCCTCGTAACCAGGATGAGATAAAGAACAAAGAGGTAACTCAGATACAGTGGGAGGTGAATAACTCAGAGATACAACTTGCTGCATTTATTTGGATTTCCATTGTTTTCTGAATTATGCCTTTTTCTTCATGTGGTGAAGACACCATCATTGCAATAGCTGGTAATGTTCTGCAAATATTGTTAGTTGTTCTACAAAGTCAAAAAGATCAGTGTTCTCTTCCCGGGGCGGGGGGGGAAGAGAAATTGCACGTAGTCAGAAAGCATAATGATGCAGCCCAGTCATACCCTGTTTACTTCCTTCTCTCGGGTTGTGTCTTCTGCGTCATAATGACTTTGCAAGAAACTTGCTCAAATACTGTAACCTTTCTGCAATTAAAATAATTGTGGTTTCCTCTGATTAAATTGCATTTCCTACTTCCAATAGCATTACCTGCTTTATGGGCTATTTAGGAAAGAATTATACAGTGCCTTCCTCTAAAGCCTCATCCTGGTCTTCATGTTAATTTGGCAAAATTTTGTTAGCTTTTTGGTAATGTTAACTGCAATTTAATATTTAGTCACTGTAAGAGTAATCATTGCATGAGATTAAAATAGAAAACTGACATTTGTATAAACTCACTTCCTCCCTCAAAATGATTTAGGCAAATTGCATTTCTAGACAACCACTACAAATTGCTGATACTTCAAAATTTTTCCTTTTGCTATAAATAAAAGGTCAGAGTGATAGGTAAATGATAGGTGAGACAGAAAGACATGCTATTGACGGGAGGATCAGAGGAATTAGCTGATAACCAATTTGCTGCATCTTCAGGAATACTTCCTAAGAGGGGGTGTGTGATTCCTCTTTCTTGGACAGAGCTCAGGTGATCTAGACAAGCTGTTTTTATCCTGTTCTTTGCATTTTTTACTATATTGCACCTCAGCAAATGGATATATATGATAAATTTTGCTACTACTGAAAAAATGTTTCATCTTCTCTGGTCCCTAGAAGTGTGGGGAAAAGATTTCTGGCAAAATATTTTAGGATTATGTTTTAGTGATCCAAGTGCTTGACCCCTATTTTTAAAAAGGGAAAAAAGCATAAGTTTAATACTATAAAAAAAAGAATGAATATATATTCAAATAAATGTATGATCTCAATATTGACTATAATCCTAATGTTATGTTATGTGTCATTATTATTTGAGTGTGAATGAATGTAAAAATGTATAAAGAAAAATTGAACAGAGAAGAAAATAGTACAAATAAGAGCAATGAGTTATACTTATCATAGAAAAAGTGTGCTCTCAGCTACTTCACAGTATTAATAAGAGTAACAGACGCAGCAGATGTTTTCTCTTTGTTTCTCTGTATTTGTATGTTGTAGTTCTAACTAAAATAGTGTTTGAATAGAGTTGGAACACGTGCATTATGGAAATAGAAATCAAATTCTGGCATATCAGAGTCTCAATAAAAAAAAAAGAAAAATGTTTTAGGGGAATATGTAGTGATTGTCTTTAAAACAAACCAAACAAATCCCCAAAATATATTTTTGGGGCAGTAATGCATCTGGAAACTGCATGGAAGTATAAACCAGCATTCACTGCCCTACTAAAACTCTGGCAGCAAATGTGTAGCCTCAATGATAATGAAAGAGTCTATGGAAGCATAAAAAAAATGGTGTTACCATTATCTTCAGAGTTAATTTCATGGGCAAATGGTTGCAGAAT
>KL281965.1:22913-41563 GCA_000699545.1 Podiceps cristatus
TCCAAAACAATGGGAAGCAAGAAACTTCTCTGGGAAGGGAAAACAAAAGAAAACAACTTGGCTGAGTATGGGATACTTCATAGCTGTCGGATAGGAAATAGTAGGGCTAGGATATGTCTGCAGTGCTGTCATGATTCAGAATTTACAAGACTTAATCATGAGCTTACACCACTTGCAGCTGTTTTGCAAAGATCTCAAAAGAGCTTACTGCTGTAAAATGTCAACAGGGTGGTTCTCATGTGAGGACATTCTGGCTAGAAGACTAAGGAAAGTCCTGAATAAAGCGCCCTCATCTTGTGTTAGGGCTAAACCTGCATAGTCTAGACAAGAGGCTGAATTATAAGATTGTAGACGAGGCTGGATAGTAATTGTTTCTCCATTCTGGGGGCAGGGCATGGAGCAGAATGCAAAGCAGGACTCAGGGCAATAAAAACTCACAGAAGCATGAAAAAGACCTGAGTAGGAAAGTTAGTGGACTAAGGAGAGAACCTGGATTCAAGTCTCTGCAGTAGAACTAGTTCTCTCTCTCTTTTTTTTTTTTTTTTTTGTCCAGTATCAAGTCAGTACTCTCACACACTGGAAACCAAGCCTCCCCCAGCAAGAAAGTGTACCCGTCTACCGGTCCTGTTTTCCCCTTGGCTTATTGACTATTGTCTCACAACTTTTAAATTCCTGTCCATGTAGCAGTCTACTTGTTACAGGATCCCTCAGGTCTACCTCATTTCTTTTTTTAGCCCCCTAATTCCGTTTGTAGACCTGTCCCTTCACCTTAGGCCAGCCTATGCTGGATTACTGCACTGGAGAAAACCTTTCAGAAAATAGTAAAAGGCCAGTCAGGAAGCTTCTGCTTCTTATCTTTGGCATCTTTTTCTCTAGCATAAGGTCTGCTGCTTAAAACATTAGATAAACTCTTTTGCTGTTTTCAGTGCAAATGTTTGTAGCTTTTCTTGGAATCTCTGCTACATGTAGTGATTACAACACAAATTTATGTTGCTTTTTAAGAACTCCATCTGTCTTTTTTTAAAAAACACAGAAGATAGAAATTAGAAGCAGGAGAGAGAGATAACGTTTCTGAAGCATTATTTCAGACTAGTTCAAGTGTTACAGGAAAGACTAACATGGGCCTTTTCCTGTGGAACCGATAGAGAAATAGGTCCTTTTAACTGAGCAAGTTATAAAAGATTTGCAAATGTTATTGTAGAATATGTAGTAAATGCACATATAAACAGTGTTCACATTAATAAAATGTGTTAGGAAATATATCTATAGTCATGGAAAGAATAATATCTATACCTTTAAAGTCCAGATGCTCTGGTGATGTATGGTAGTATTTATTGTTGAAAGTTTAGAGCTATGCTAATGCCAGCTAGCTGATGAGCTGATGCTTCAGAGAGGCTAAAGCTTGAAACTGTAACCCTGTAGTCGGCATTCAAGTTGTGGTTTTAATCAATACCAGCAGCATTATCATTTTCTTGTTTGTTTATTATTAACCAGATTGTCCTTGTTTATAATAAAAAATGGCTTATCAGCTATTTGGAATACCAAGGTCTGTCTTTGCTGTTTTCAAAGAAGAATATAGCCTCAGTGTCTTGATGGACTATAAACATTCTTTTCTGTCTTCTGTAACTTAGAATGGCTTAGCTGGAAACAATTCTGCAATGTTGCATATTAAAAAAAAAAAAAAAAAAAAAGCCTTAGTGGAAATTAAACAGTGTTTCAAAATTTTGTACCAAGTTCTTAGACACAAGAACTGTTTTAATTCCAGGTTTATGCAATGCCTCATGCAGTAGGACCTCCAACTTAATTTCAGTTTTGAGACCTCTCTATAATAATCTGTAATAGCTTAGCAGGCAACAGAAATCATAGAATCATCAAATGGTTTGGGTTGGAAGGGACCTTAAGGACCATCCAGTCTAAGCCCCTGCCACGGGCAGGGACACCTCCCACCAGCCCAGGCTGCTCAAACCCCGTCCAGCCTGCCCTTGAGCCCTCCCAGGGATGGGGCAGCCACAGCTGCTCTGGGCAGCCTGTGCCAGGGCCTCAGCACCCTCGTGGAGAACTTCTTTCTTGTCTCTCACCTAAATCTCCCCTCTTTCAGTTTAAAGCCGTTACCCATTGTCCTGTCACTCCATGCCCTTGTAAAGAGGCCCTCTCCAGCTTTCTTGTAGGACCCTTCAGGTACTGGAAGGCTGCTGGAAGGTCTACCCAGAGCCTTCTCTTCTGAATGTTGTCTAAAGAGGATGGTAGCTGTTGTAACATTCTCATTTTACTGAAGCACTGGTTATAACTGTCAGTGATTTTACATTAATTTTTAAACCGTGGTACTGTGGTTTTGTAACATCTGGTTTTTGGTTTGTACGTTTCTTTGAGCTGGTAAACAATCTCTGTAATACCAATAAAAATAGTTTGGTGTTAATCCCACGAAGTGGCAGTGAGCCCACCTCCATTTTAGACAATACTCTCTTAAAAAGCAAAAATCAAGCAAGTCTGTGATTAGCATTTCTCTTGAGAAAACAATTTACAGGCAGTTGGTGTGATAACACGCAAACCTAATGAAGCCTGTGGGAGCTGCATGGAAGAAATTAAGCAAGTTGGGACACAAGTCTGATCTTAGCTAAATAGGTTAAAAACTGTAGCAAGACAAGTGAAGTTAGTGAGTTATCCTGGATTTATACCATTTTATTTAGACTAGAATATGGCTGATATTACTGTAAAATTAGAAATGGAATCAAATCCTGGATTATGAAAGTCCTCTCAGACTTTTTAACTTCAAAACTTGGCCACATGCTAGTTGAAACAAAAGTGTTAACGTACCTAATAATGGAAATAAGCAATTGATAGAGTGGCAAAAGTTTGGAATGTGAAGAGGAATTCAGAAGCTTACATAACTGCATTTTTATTGGGACAAATTCTGGAGTTACTCTAAGGCAATTTTTTTTCAGTAGCCTCAGACTAGTAGACACCAAAAGATCATGGTTTCAGATTCAGACAAGTAATAGTTATGTTACAGAGCCTGCAGCATGGCATTTACCTTTTTTTTTTTTTTTTGCAATAGAAGTTTCATTTCTGTCACTTTCACATCTGATCGTAAGTTTCTGTCAAAATAAAAATTAGGAGTCCTTAGATTTATTCTACCCACAAAAAATGCTTTCCTACAAAGAATAGAGAGTTTAATCTAAATAAAAGTTAATTAAATCTTGAAAACTCTTTAAAGGCTTAGACCAGTGTTCAGCTGTTCCAGTTGTTGTCATCCCTTGCCTTTTACAAATGAAAATCCTCTTCCTCCGTGAGCAGTATGCCTCTCGTGTAGGTGTCAGCAGCAGGCGTAGTGGGCGCCTGTGTGGTGAGACTTCGGTGCTATTCTTTCAGGTGCCACTCAGCTTTAGCAAAGTTTTTGCTTTCTCTCTCCATTATATCTTTAGAAGTCTTGTTTCTAAAACGGAATGAAGTCTCTGTGCTGGTCTGACAGCTCTCAGAATTCCCCCTCCTTATAACACATCTTGCTGAACACCAAAATCCTTAAAACGTCATAGGCATTTATCACAACAAAGGGAGGAAAAAAGTAGAAGTTCAGAAGATTATTGGAACTGTTCTCCTCATCCTTTAGACTGAAATGTAAACAAAAATGATTAAGTTTCATTGATAATTTCCATCTTTATTTCACTGAGGTATGCCGTTGAATATTTGTTGAAGTCTTTGCACTTTCTTAAGGAACTTGACTTTGGCCTATCATCTGTGGAACTCAACAAGAATTTCCCTGCTAGAATTAGGGTGATCCCGAAAGCTTTTGAAAATGAACCTAGAGAACAAACCATTGGTTTTAGAATCACAACTTTCAGATTCATAATTCTGAATTATACACAGGAATGTATATCAAAATGAGCAATTTTCTTCTTCTTATAACATAAACAGTCCTTTTCTGACATGTCCTTTTATTCATCTTTTCGATGACATAGAGTTATTTCTACAGAACAGCTCTGTTTTCAAATTAGTTTCTAGTTGCCTTACCTAAGTTACTATATTGTTTGAATGTTGATTTTACCCTTTCCAGTTATTTTCTGTGATAGGCTGCCAAACAGAAAGTCTCCTGACTGGCAAAGTATCTTAGGGGACATGTAGAGCTGCCTCTGTTTTAATGGAGGATGGACCAGTGTAAAGGACACCAGTGCGGGGAGATGAGACTAATGCTGCTGCTCACTGAGATGTTTTATTAGTGCTCTGCATTCTAAGGTATAGCAGGCACATTTAGCATTCAGTGGTCCCTTTATTTGATTGGTCTACATGTACCTTCTTAGGTAGCCTTTTGACTTCAGACCAGCTCTCTTCATTAAATAGGCTGTCATTAAAATGCACAAACACAGTGTAATTTTCAGTTCTTTCATATGGTTGTATTTTAAAGCAGTAATAGAATTTACAGAAATTCTGTTAGGATTTTCCCAAGTTCTACATACATGCTTAATTAAAAAATTTCCTAATCCAGCTGTTACAAACTCCTGTTACTTTTGTTGGGAAGAGGAACATGTCCAGACATTTTAGTCTACATTTTTGATTTAAGCCATATAAAACTTGGTGTGAGTTGTTTGGGGTTTTTTGGTTTTTTGGGGTTTTTTGTTTGTTTGTTTTGTTTTGTTTTGGAGGTTTTTTTACTTATCCAACTGGATCTTTTAAAGTGCTACCCTTAATAATAGTGTTTATTATACTGCAGTGTTTTTCTTCTTTTCATGATGTGCAATGGACTGTTACAGGATAATTTTTTTAAATACCTTTATGTGACATTATCCCACTGGCACTTTGCAGATTTTATGTAAATTGAAACAGAGTATTGTGAAGGAAATGTATTCTTTAACAGTCTATATAATCTCTTGGTTTTGCTCCCATACCCTTCCCTATATATATTACTGATGACCACCTTTGAAATTCATACTCCTCATTCAACTGATGTAATGGTTGCTTTATTTATAATGTACAGGTAGTTTGTAAAGATCACCACAACTAGCAACTAAACTTTTAACTTTAAGTAGTGAAATTTTCAGGAGTAAAGTCCAAAGGTTCAAAAAAAGTCTGTGAGTGGAAGCTGTGTTAACTGTTGAAAGAACAAGATCTCCAGATGATGTTTTTGATGAGATTAAATCAGTTAATGTCATAGACTTGTTACTTCCACTGGTGGTCTGATGAAATGCCTTAGTACCTTTTCTGGTTTTCCATTTCTCTCAACCTGTTTAATTAAAGGAACACCTCATCCTAAAAGTTATACATCTTTTAAATCTTTAGATCTCTGGGCTAGAATACCGCAACTACTGTGTATTTTCAGAAGATAAAAGATTGAATGGAAGTGAAACTCAGGGGTTTTAAAAGCAGACATGGATCAGGCACGTAACGACTAGAATATTGGTTGAGGAATGTAATCTGCAACTGGACTAGCAGAACGGTTTGAGTAAGCTGTCTTTACTTCACAGATTTCTGTAATTAGCCAAAGCGGAACAGCTGGCTGATTAGCATTGTTATGATAGAGCTGGATCCCTTGGAAAATGATACATTGTATTTTTATTATTTTAAGTTTCAGTATTCTGGCAAATAATGAATTTTTCTAATGCTTTGATTCTAAATGTTATCTACAAGACAGCATTCTTTTTGCAAGCTTGATCCATGTCATCTTGAATCTGTGGAAAAAATGGATTTTATTAATTGAGAGTAAAGTGACAACAAAACAAATTCAAACAGTAATTCAGAGAAGTTGCATCCTAAAGCAAAATAATGTGATTTGTTTGATAACACCACCATAACTGAGACTAAATTACAGCCTGTTTAATACGAGGTCTGCGAATACTAGACGTATAAAACATTTTTATGACTAAGGATCAAACCTGTTTTCCAGGAGCAGCAGCATATATGGCACAGTAGAATGACAACAAAAATATGTCTAGGAAGAGAAGGAAGAAGAATTTGGGATTCAGGATTGAGGATTATTTAAGGGCAAGGTGAACTAGGAAAAGGAGGATTCAAGGACATACAGTACAGAAGGAAAAGGATTACAGGGCCTGGAACACTGGAGGTCACAGATGCTGGAATATAAATTATGAATCCTTGCACATGTTCTGCTTATACTTTAGCCAGAGGAATTCCATGGAGATCTGCCTATTTCTAAGGGGTTGCTGTCTTAACAGAACAGTCATTTCTGCTGAGCTAGAAAGGAAGTCTGTAGTCTGCCAGCTAGCTATAGGTGATGCAAGTGTTATCATGCAGTAACACATGGACAAATGTCACCATAGAGTGCTAAACCCTTGCATTTCAGAGTCCCAGTGAAGAAAATCCTTCCAATTACAGTTTTAAATCTATATATGTGTATGCTGACACACACACGGAAACAAATTGTAGGTAAAATACAATCATTGCAAAATTGCTAGTTAACAGTATTTTTTTAGCTTCTTCAGAGATTTGGAATATTTAGTGAGTGCTGATAATAAACTCGTGTATTTCACATTTATATGTGGTATAGTACAGATACAGTGTCTTTCTTCTCACTTTCCCTTTTTAAAGAGATTAGTGGATTAACAGAAAGCTAGGGAAAAAGTAGGGTATAAACATGCACTGTGAAATCTTCCGTTCACACACTGACAGTTTAGGTTGGCAATACCTTTTGTTCATATCAACAGGAGGCTCATCAGAATGAATACTACGGTGTGGTGGTACACTGTGGAAGGCAAATCCAGACTGCAGACCATGAAATTTATGTTGGTGTGCAATTCCCTCAAGGTCTCAAGGGGTTAGATTAATGTACTAGGGTAATGCATTCTGTAAGCTCAATTTTAATTTAAGCATGGTATCTAAAGGCCATGTAAAGAGTGCTGGGACCTGCCCCGTCTTCAATTAAATGTGTCCTTAGTGCATTCCAGCAGTGTACCATTGGGAAAGACAGAGTAGCATTCTTCATGGCCCCGGTTAACAGAGTTACTAGCCAGAGTAACCTGTCTTGCTGCTGTCACCAAAATCTGGGATGAATAAACTCTCTTAACACTAGAATTTTAGTATTAGAAAGAAGGCATTACTTTATTCGGCGCCAGGTGCATGGGAGATTGCTCCTTCTAACATGCACACCTTGGCTAACTTACGGTTGACATTTATACAGTTTCATAAACCATTATCAGTATTTTACAGTTATGCACAATTACTTTTTTCTCTCGTTGGTCATTACAATTCTCATTTCTTAATAAAGACAAAGTACACACTTAATTTACTATATGTGCTCTATGGGGAAGGGGCTTCTGTGAGCAGGGGGTGACTACAGTCCAGAGGCGTGATTTTTACTATGTTAATTAGCTAAGTTCACAAAAAGTTCAGTTTCTCATCTCTGAAAGTCCAAACTAATCACAGGTTCAACCCTATCCGTCCCTAACAAGGATGAACCATCCTTGGGCCCTGTCTTGATGTTTTATGTTTTGCCTCCTTCACTCCAGGGTATTTTGAATTCTGCTTCTTGTTAGTTCTGTGGTATCTGAAGTTCTGTCCTTTGCCCGTAAATTGTTTCTTGATTGTTTGTCCACCTTATTTATGAAAGCTCAGGATGTGAAAGGGGACATTGCATCATACAACAATTTCTGGTAAAAGAATGCAAATTAAAATTGTCTAAGGTAACACTGCTATAAACATCAATCTAGCAAAGGATGTTGGCAGCACCTCCATAGCTGAATGTTAGGCTTATGTGCTCTGCAGCATTTGGCAAGAATCAAAGACAGATTGTACCTCAATACATCTTTTTGGTATCTGCATACTTGCAACCGACTTCATACGTGGCAGAGAAAAGTTTAAGTAATGTGGGTGTTAACATTAAATACAGTTTCTATTGAGACATGTAACAACAACAACAATTTATTAGTTATTGTTTATTATTATTATAATATTTCTTGACCATACTTTTTCGTGACAGATACCCCTAATAGAAAAATGCATTGCAGTGGATTCAGCAACAAAAACATAATGCTAATGGCTCAATTTTCAGGATTTTCTTTGCTTCTAGTTCCTAGGATTTCACAGTTTTCACAGGATATTACAATTTGTAATAGTACTGATAGTCTTTTATGAGAGCAGGAACTCTTAGTTTCCAGGTATATTCTATGCAATTATTAATATTTACCAAATATAAGAGATCAATTTATAGGAGTACCTTGGAGATTAAACCAGAGACTAGCTTTCAGGCATCTGGGCCTAATATTAAGCATTTTAAGATGAGAAAATATTACTAGAAGTTCCAGTCAGGAAGTTCTTATATCCATTATGATTTTATTGCTTATGGTTGTTCTTAAAATGTTAAGGGGCATCTGCAGTGCATAAAGCTGAGCCTGGGACTGTAAAATCCTGTTTTCTCTGTGACTTTTTCTAAGGAGGCGAGGCATGTTTCACTTAGGAGTCTGGGAAGGAATTTTCTGGTCTTTCAGGAGAGTAAAACAAATCCTTATTTTTATGGCTTCCATCTTCTCTTACGTTTTTGAAACTGTTAAAAAACTTTCTCAGTGTTGCTAAGATTAATATGTATTCTGAGAATCTCCCCAAATCATATTTTACCTCCTACTTTGGTCTCATTTTGATTTGTCTTTGACTAGATGACCTTTAAAAGTCCCTTCCAACCTAAATTATTCTATGATTCTATGTTTCTTCTACACAAGTTACTTGTTGGTCTGTTAAATATTTGTGTGTTAAACATTCACGTTACATATTCACGTCCACAGTGGGCTGTGATCCCCCGCCTTGGAGCTGGAATACACTTTTCATGTCATTTGTGTATAAAGTATGAGTAGTAGTCTGGATTTGCTACAAAGCTGGCAACAGTACCTCTTCACTCTTAGATAACTGAGGATTTGAACCAACATTTACATTTGATGAACTGCCCAGCTTTTGGATCCTGAACATTCTCATCTTAATATGCTACCAAGGCCCATGCTGCTAGCACTCCTCTCATGGAAGCAGGTATTGGGCTGGGTTAGCATTGAGTAGGCTTTCTCTGGAACAGCACGTTGGTTTAGACTGTAGAAAGCATCGTAGAAACATTCCTACAGGTTTTATGTTTTGTAATCACCTCTTCACTAATTCCATATACCTTATGACTGATCCACATCTAATGATTCTTATAAATGGGTTTTACTCTTACAATCAGTTTGGAGCATTCAAGATGGTTTGTTATTTATGCCATTGTGTTCGTGAATTTACATCCTGGATTATATTCTTCAGCTGTTTTGTTTCTAAATATATACCAACAGCAAAGGAAAACATGTTCCTAATTGCATCACAAACTGGGAAATCTGCAAACCAGTTATAATAAACTGAGTCTTACACATTGTGCACATTGTGTATTACGCTATTGAAATGGAGGGGGGAATCTGAGCCAGCTCTGTGCTTTAGAAATTAATGGCACCTGCTTCTGCAGAACAGGTTGTTACACAGAAAACTTTTCCCGTCATGCACAGTGCTCTGTATAGAGGATTGGGGATGCATGTCTGCAGAATATCATTACAAGTTAGCCCGTGTACAGGTGAGAGAGTCATCATTTTTTTCAGATATCTAGCTAATGTGAAGTTTTTCAGACTTAATCCTCTTACATTTGGAGTCATTCAAACAGTTTCCAGATCACCATTCAAATCCTATTTTTTTTATTGTAGCACTTGATAATTAGATGTATGGAGACACTATTTTAAAAGTATCTCATTGTGTATGTTGGAAATGCTGACAAATTTCTTTTAGGAATGAAAACCTTTAACTAATGTTGGATTACTTAATTATTAACAGTTGTATTACCTAGGAAAAGAACCTGGCTCAATGGATGCAGACCAACTTGGCATAACATGTTGTGCCTTTAGGAGTCTATAGAGACAGAAAACATCAGTAGTCACAGTCCCCTCCTTTTGTCTTAAGAACACATTTGGCTTTGTTTAAACTCACACTTTTGATT
This sequence comes from Podiceps cristatus, assembly GCA_000699545.1. Lineage (NCBI taxonomy): Eukaryota > Metazoa > Chordata > Aves > Podicipediformes > Podicipedidae > Podiceps > Podiceps cristatus. Next base: position 32,854 of record KL281965.1, read on the forward strand.
CCAGAGGATTTTTTATGAAGACAAAATAGAGAATATAGTGGAAGCCTTTTTTTTATTAATAAGCAGAAAAAACTTGGAACAAAGGGGCACTTTGACCATTTCTAAGCAACTCATTTGCTCAAATAAATTCTTAAATTGAATCTGCCTGTGTTACTGTTTTGTGAATATATTCACTGTTCCAGATACACAGAGCCATTGTTAACACCAGTGAGACTGCAGAGCACATCTTAAGGTAAATGGCAGTAGTGTCAGAAATGGAGGCAAAATAAATGAAAATGTGGCTGCTTTTTAAAATACTGGCTCTAATTAACATAATCTTACAAACTCCACTTGTAACTTCGTATCTAATGGTTCAAAAACAACCATGGAGATCTGGTGCTTTGTTCATTATACCAGACAGTATGCTGTACATAGAGTGCCTCTAGAAAGGCAGGCATTCATAATAATACGGCTTATGTACAGTTTTACAGACATAAATTTTAACCTCTTTTAAAACAGCAACAGTCATGAGTCACCAAATCTCCATCTGAATAATTTTCTTTATATAATTCTTTTTTCTTCTTTTTTTTTTTTTTTTTTTTTTAAGAATAGCTCTACATGGTGCATCTATTTATACAGAGAATAGCCAGTGAATTAGTAAGTGTCTAATGATAAGACATTTAAATAATTTTCTGGACAAATCTATTGTTTGCCTAACATTGTAATCAGACTAAAGCATAAGCAGTTATTTTTGTATTCAAATATCATCCCAGATACTAGTAAACAAGTGCAAAAATTAGTCATGCAATTGGGCAGTTAGACTTTCACATGAAACTGTGTGTGCATGGTTCAAAAAACACCCTTTATAAAGAGAAAATAAAACATTTTCTAGCTTTTGGAAATGCTTTAAACTGTCAATATGCTTGTGATATGTTAAATTGTCCAGACTTGTGTAATTTACCAGCTGTTGCTCTATATACATGATCTCTTGGTATTTCAGCAATTTTTGGATGGAACAACCCTTCAGATTATTGTGGAGGGTATTCTTTTCAGGGAAAATTTCTTGCTAATGTTAAGTATGCTTGAGAAACTAGTCAACGCGTTGTGTGCTGTCAGGGCACAGTTTGCCTTGGGGAGCGCGGCAGCGGCAGGGCTCAGCTGGCAGGGCAGGGCCCAGCTGGCAGGGCAGGGCCGCGCAGGCCAGGGCCTGCCCCACGACACCCAGGCAAGGCCGACAGGGATGGCCTGGGGACTAGGAGCGAGCCCAGGCCATTGGCAAGTCTGAGGTGAGGAGGCAGGGCTGGCGTCAGGCCGGTAACGTGGCTTGGCGTGTCAGGGTGAGGGCTGGGTCTGGTGGGGTGAGCAGAGTCAACCAACTCCACGATTCCAGGGCAAGCCAGCGGTGACCAGAGTGCCATGCCAGCCAGGTGGCTGGCACTTGGCTCGCTGTCTGGGCAGCTCGTGATCCAGGCCGGGGGCCTGGCACTGGCATGGCTGGAATGCAGCAGGAGCTGTGGCTCAGGACAGGGTCCCATGGGAAGGGAGATCAGCCCTGGCTGAGGCCTCTCTGCCCCAGAGCCTCTCCAGTCAGCAGCTGGAGGGCGGCCCTGAGCTGCGCCATGCTGTGGCCAGGCCGCCGAGCCTGGGGCTGAGGCAGGGTGCTTGCAGGGCCATGGCGCTTGCATTGCTCTTAGTTACCTGTGTCCAAAAAGCTATGTCTAAGGCATAGGCCTGAATTAGGGCAGAAAACGTCTTGCTCTGTTTCCAGTTTTTCAGTAACTTTTTAAGAAAAAGAAGGGTTTTACTTCAGATACAAAAGGTGGGGGGAACCACAGAAAATGTGTTGCAACAGCTTGCCGATAAAGATAATTAATACAATAATGACATCCAAAGACTTGTTAAGAAGACAGAGTAAAATTTTACTAATTCCCCAAGCTATGCAGGGAGATTTTCTGGATGTTTCTCTGTTTTCTCTTGTAAGCAGCCAACCATAGCTAGGTGTAGTTTCCAGGCCATCTTCTCATGGACTGCAGGGCTGAGCCTGGCATTTTCAAAAGCCATGCATTATATTACTAGAGACAATTTTCCAGACACTTTGTGCTACTTTGTAAGAATGTACTTTATAGATTTGTGTCCCCTTTTCCCCCAGAATAAAGGATTGTGGGGATGAATATTTGTATATTCTATTGAAAAACAAAGGTTGAGAAACAGTAGTTCATTGAATCAGGTTGTCTGCAACTTTTAGACATTATTGTTCTTAATGTTATTCAGAGAATCAGAACTTCATGTGTATACTTCTGTCAGTAAATTACACCAAGGAATAATCTTATGTCATTTCTCTGGTTTTGAACTGACTGACAAGACAAAGTTCTTATTCAAATACTTTTATTCAAATAGAAGGGAAAACCTAATTTGTAATGCTACTTCAAGTCCTCTGTTTTCATCTAAAAGAAGTTTTTACTTTGCAAAATAAGTTGTAACTTGAAGGTACTGTATAGACTATAACAGTTTTTTTCTCGTGGATACTTGCAAGTACAAAAACATAATAGGCAGTAAGAGCCATTTTTAAATCACTATTTGATCTTAGTTCTTAAGGGAACATCTGTGAAAATCTGTGAATTGTCTCCATTTTGACATAATTCATCGCATAGGACCAAGCTTCCATCTCACAGAAAATTAGAGTCCATTAGAGTGCTAAATATTTAGTGGAATAAATTTTGTTATTCCTAAAAATCTATTGTAGAGGAGTATTAATAGTCTAATTTCCCCTTAACAATAAATTACATCTTGTTCTAGAGCTGAAAGTTATCTTGCTCATTCGTTTGTAGTAATAGTGATGGGGTTTGGTGGTGGTGTTGTCCAAAAAAAACATATTATTACTTGCAAATTTCTATGTCCATCTGCAGGAATTCAGTTCCTCCTAAAAGTGGGGTCCTAGTTGTAAAAGTGAACTAACCAGTTGCTGAACGTGCTCAACAAGCACGTTGCCAGAGGGACTGCTGAAATGGAAGAGTAGTACACGTGTAGATGCCAGGAACAGGGTAGTGCACACCAGGAAAGGAGTTTCTAAGACATGAAGAGCCAAAAAAGGGAGATAAAACTGAGGTAACTGTCTACAGAATTTGGACGTCTGAAATGTTGTTTTCAAGACACAATCTGCATTTTAAAATGTTAAAACATGGGGGGGGGCAGGGAGGGGAGAAAGGACAGAACCTTACTACTATTTTGCTTTCTGAGAACTGGATAAGTAATGATGACTGAAAAAATAAACATTAGTTACATTTGGAATTATGGAACAACATGAGATACATGATAGCTATGTACATTTTTTGTTGGACATTTTAATGACACGTTACATTAGGATTTTTGATGTCTAATTTTCACAGAGAATGTTAGCTCAGTAGACAAATACAGCTAACCAAAACCAGGGAACCATTGGCCATTCTTAGTTTAAGTCAGCAGCTATTAGAAAAGGCCTGGTATACAGAGGAGGACAGATCTTCAAAACTATGCATTTCTGTTAAGGCTCTGATTACCACAGTTTCAAGATGGCTTTTGTGAATTAGTCACTGGTCTATTCAAGACGTGGGTCTGACTGTTCCTTTGCTTGCAAAGTTATTGAATGCAATTGTACAAATAAAATAGTGGCAAATAGACGATGTACACAAAGTCCAGAATAATCCAGCTTTTGTTTCCACCACCCAACATTTTTATATATGAAAAATGTGTATAATTGTACTTCCTTTCCCAGTAGAAACAGTGCAGTAGTTTAATTATTAATGGTAACTGCTAATAGATAATACCCTCCTTCTGAGGTTATGAAAGTGTTATTTTAATGTTGTTTTTCATGATTTATAGAAAAGGTCTCAGATGGTATGGTATCTGCATGCAGCATTTTATAGCATAAGATAAACTAGAAAAAGTTGCAATGATATGTGATGTTATAAAGCACTGGGGACTAGAGACTCAGCTAGGAGAAAAACTCATCAGCCAGTGCATGTCATCCTAGATCGGCTGGAGTAAAGCAGCCTAGAAATGGAAACGTCTGGCATTTTCTGATCCTGGGTAGGAAGCATCCAATTCTTATTTCAAAACGTCACTTTTTCCAGTTAAAGCATCATTAAAGACTATATTTTAGATGCTTTTTTTTCCTAAGCCATGATAGTATGCTTCAAGACTAAGCAGCCTTCCTAGCTGGATTAATAAGTAAAAATGTTGGGAAAAGGAGACATTTAACAAAACAGTTACGACAAACATAACTGTATGATAACAGTTTGCTTTTCTCCAGAGTTCACCCAGTCTTCTGGGCCCAATCTCACTTTGACAAAATGTCTCACAGAATTGCAGAATAGTTGAGGTTAAGGAGAAGTTAGAGCATTTTAACTAGTGTAATTTGTTCTGCTGTTGAACCACAACTTTTGTTCCCATGTGTTAATCTTTCTGAAGATTCCACAGAGAGAATGAATTCACCCTGGTCTGATGCAGCAGCAAATACATAGCACCTTGAAGAGTTGTTCCCTTGCGTGTGTATCTTATTGGAGAATTTATTGCACTATACATTAATGAAAATTTGCCTGTTCTGATTGCTATTGGTTACTGCAGTTCCTGTTTTATGAGTTGACTAGAAACCTGTTGCAGAATGCTTTGAAATCTGGATTGTCATATGATAGAGCAAATGTTTTTTCATTACTGTTAATAGCTTTCCTCTTGCATTACTATTATCAATGCAATCCAAGCCACCTGTTAGATCTTTTTGAAGCTTTTCATTCTGGGAACTTCTAATAAGATGAGTGATAAGAGTACTTCGGGCATCTGGCAGAAAAAAACCCTAACTTCTCTGTAATAGCATAGTAAGAAATCTTTGGCTAAACCATCTAAAGGAAGGAAAAATGATTTTTTCTGAAACAAACCCATCAGGCAGCCAGAGCTCCAGCTATGGAGGACCCCCCTGTCCTCTATCTGCATGGCTGCATGTGGTGATTTAGAGGACAGGGGGCAATGACAAGTTCCTGCCCGACATGGCAGGCATGACAGGCGTGTCTCCCCTGTAACCCCCTCACTCTCCCATTTTCCTTTGCAAAATAGGTACAATATTCTCCAAGGGGAACCAATGACAAAGATGACGGCTTGCCTAGCTTGGGGGTGTCACTGAGCCCAAGAAGGACTACGCCTCGCATCAAAACATCTTCAGTAAAGATAGATGGGTCCTTGCCACATGGGACTCCATTCTGAAGGGAGCAGAAGGTCCTACATGCAGACCGGACCCACTCCTTAGGGAAGTCTGCTGCCTCCCTAGGGCAAGGGACGTCCAGAGCAAGCTCCCTACTCTAGTTAGGCCCTCAGACTACTACCTGTTAATGATTTTTCAGGTAGGCAGTGATGAAATTACATGAAGAAGTGTGAGGGCAATGCAGAGAGACTTCAGGGCTCTAGGGCGGCTGGTTAGGGGATCGGGAGCACAAGTAGTATTTGCCTCCATCCCACCAGCTGCAAGGACTGAAGAAGGGATAAATAGGAATAGGTTTTTTCCTACTCCTACCCAGAATAGAAGGGCAGAAGCATCAAAATTTTCATATGATTTTTTCAAGAAACATCAACTGGGATGAATCTCATTCAGTCCTAATACACCCCGAGCATTTATAAGCAGCCTAATTTTTTGGCTTGTGCACTTGTATCTCTGAGCGTTGAATTAGCAGATGGTGTACAGTTGCCCTAAAGGAGGCATTACTATTGCTGAGGCATATTGTAGGAATACTTTTAATTACTTGAACATGCCTATTTACTCCAGTAGAGGGAAGCAGCACATACACATACACATGCTGCTGCTCAGCCTTTCTAATAAAAATACTATTCTCTTTAAAAGCCACACCTATCCTAGCCACAAGCACATGTAATTGTTGACCAAACACTGAGGAAGAAGCCCAAAGAAACTATGAATGCAGCAATAGCATTTTATTAGAGTTGGGTACTATATTGCTGTCCAAATGCCACTGTCTATTCTGGGCCTTCTGTCACTGTACTATAACGAGGTTTATGGGAACAGCCTTTGACAGAGGAGCGAACTCGAGTAGGAGCACAGTAGAATCGTAGTCACTGGGCTTCTCTGTTCTTTTTTGTACTTGCCTAAGGATAGCAGGAAGTCTTGGGATGCAGATAAGTATGAGAGTTCAGCCAACGGTTAGTATTTTACAAAAGATCAATCTACATCCTCGTCATATTATTTTTACCTTCATATACTGATACTAGTTACACTAAATATCTCATTCAGTAAGCATTGGAACATTGCTGTTAAGTTCTTTAATAACAAAATGGGCTGTGACTTCATATCACAGGCATCATTTGTGAACTATAATATGAGTTCATTCTCCTTTGTAATTGTGTACTACACAGTGACAGGGTTGGCTTTAAAACATTATTTTTGTTGTTCCTGCATGTAGTTCAGCCCTGTCTGTAAAATTATTGTAGGACTGGGACTGCATGTACAAGTGTATGTGTTTCTCATTACAGAATTCTACAATTGGTGTTCTAATCATATTCCACAGAGAATGGAAATTTCATACTGGTCAGGATCATCAGGATCACCACATGGGGATTCTGTTCCTTTGTGGCTAAAAGGAGAGGTTGTTAGTTTTTGGTTTTGTTGTTTTTTTTTTTTTTAATTGGCTTCAGGCTTTCAGATGCACACACTAACTAAAACGCCTTGTACTTCTTTCACTGTATAGGCATTGCAGTATCTAAACTAACAATGCTAAGACTTTCTAGCAGTAACTTTTCTGTTCTGCACTTTTGTGCTATGTAGAAATATGCAATGTACATTTTATTAAGTAGTAAATTATGACTACTTCCACAGATAAATGTTCCACTTGGCAAGAATGAAAATTTGTTATATAGCAGACAGTTTACATTTTAGACTTAAACGTGTCAGAATAAATCTTGGTTTTCCTACTTGCATGACATGTACTTTGGGGGAGATAGTCACGTGTATAAGGGGAAGAAAGATTTGGCCAGCTGTGAAATGTAAAGACTATTTTCCCTCAGTAACACAGGCTGCTAAAGCACAATAATTACTGACAGTGTGACGCCTTATCCTCAGTTAGCAAATCATCAGTAATTTTTCCAGTTGTATTGACTTCCATAACATTATTTTATAAATGATATTCAGGTGCAGACATTTCCCTTTCTGCTTATACATTGTAGGTTAATACAGGGCTGGTAAGAGTCATTCCTCTTCATTTGTGCTATCAGATTAGCTTGGAGTGGGTGGGCCAGGCACCAAGTGATACCTTTCTATTCACACAAAGGCCTGCCTGCTTTGTGAATTTTCATTCTGATTGGAGAAGTCAGTGACACTCAGCTTTATTTTAAAGTCTATTCAGATAGTATTTTTGCGTATCTGTGCTTGCTGGGGAAAGTGTGCTAGCAACACAGGAGTCCATGGTTAACAAATATCTCACACAGCTTGCTAAAGTGATCCAGGTATGGTAACATGGAGAGAGATGAAGAAAACTACTATGGAAAACACGGTAATTTACCTGCTTTCTTATGACAATTCATAAGCACCTGACCTAAATATCATTTATTTCAACTGGTTTATTTCTATTGATTTTTATGGGCTTGGATCCAGCCCCAAATGTTTTTCCATAACTTCTTCAATTATTAGCAATATCCTAATTTTTTTTCCAGCATGACATTTTCAAGTTTATTTAAACTGCAGTTTAAAGGTAACCTTTATATATATATAGTCAATTTTTATTTTGGATAAGTAATTTAGATACACTCTTTTTTAACTATTATGGTAGTAAAGTGCAACCATTAAATTCATATGCTGTTCAGAGTCAGAATTGGTAAATGAAATCTCTTGTGAAATATTTCTTGCAATAATACTATAATTCAGCATACAAAATTTTCCTATTATAAAGCAGCCTGTGAAATAGATCTATCTCACATGCAAAGAGTGAATATCATCTCATTTTTTAATCCTAGCAAAAAAAAAAAAAAAAAAAAGCTATCCCATACCACTGCTTTCTTCCTTATGCCTACCAAACTCCTAAAGTTTGGAATTTGCTTTCAAAATACATTTGGGCTTTTATAGCTAAGGAAATAGTTTGATAATTCTCACTTTCAAAGAATCTTCTCTTTTTTTAAAGAATTTTAGTTAAGTAGGGAATTTCATATCTAATTTGAAACAAACAGCATTGGGTTTTTTTCTGTTGTTCCATGAATCTATGATCACAGTTGCTGTATCATATGTTTTGGTAGGGAATATTCCAGTGATGCTACAGACTACTTCAGTCAGTGAATTTTAGTGTGCTTTTAACTTACAATATAGTTGCATTTTCCTATGTAAGCTGCTATATTCTGTAATGGATTTATATCAATAGCTAAGTGACAGAGGGAGACAGTTTGAGCAGTGTTGCACTGCACCGTGCCACAATAAGCACACTGACTGCAGGCAGTGAGGAACAGTTCTTGGAAGAAGTTTGCAGTACTGCAGTAATTTCACTGCTGTTAATGACTGTTACTATCTCACATCATCCTTCTGTTTGCCTGAGGGAGATGAAAGTGAGCAGTGGTGTCACTCAGGGATCCATATTGGGACCAATAATCTTTAACATCTTTATCAATGACACAGACACTGGGACCGAGTGGACCCTCAGCACGTTTGCAGACGACACCAAGCTGAGCGGTGCGGTGGACGCGCCTGAGGGACAAGACGCCATCCAAAGGGACT
>KL281965.1:41795-52905 GCA_000699545.1 Podiceps cristatus
GGCAGCAGGTCGAGGGGGGATTCTGCCCCTCTGCCCCGCTCTGGGGAGACCCCCCTGCAGTGCTGCCTCCTGCTCTGGGGCCACAGCACAGGAGAGACACGGAGCTGCTGGAGCGGGGCCGGAGGAGGCCACGGAGATGATCCGAGGGCTGGAGCCCCTCTGGCATGGAGACAGGCTGGGAGCTGGGGGTGTTCAGCCTGGAGAAGGGTTAGGGTTAGGGTTAGACATAAGGAAGAAATTCTTTACAATGCGGGTGGTGAAGCCCTGGCACAGGCTGCCCAGAGAGGTGGTAGAAGCCCCGTCCCTGGATACATTCAAGGCCAGGCTGGATGTGGCTCTGGGCAACCTGATCTAGTTGCAGATGGCCCCGCTCATGGCCATCTGGACTAGGTGGGCTTTAGAGGTCCCTTCCAGGCCAGATTATTCTGTGATTCTATGATTCTATGAAAGTCCCCTTCTGAATCAGAGTTCGTTTTCTGGAGTGCTTTGTCAGTTTTTATTCTCTTGTTTATTAATTAATGGATAATAGTTTTCTTTGTAGCACTATTGTGGAATTCACCTGCTACATTTGAATATGCTCCATGGATTGTGAATGGAGTTTGTCTTTATAACTCTAATCAGTTTACGAAAATCACTTTGAATTGTTAAATTGTTTATCAAAATCTCTTTGATTCTGTCTCTGGAAGTATTTTAACACTTGTCACCTGCACAGTTTGAAAGTGTTCGTCCTACTTCATTGCTCAGATTGTCAAGGGAAATACTGAATAGTTTTAGAGAATAATTTCCTCCAGTAGTGGGGTTGAGCTAACTACTAACATTCAAGAGTAAGAACCTGGCATCTTACTGGGTGATTCACTGGAAGTGTTTGCTCCCAGAAGCAATTAGACTGTAAGAAATAATTATTAGGAATGGACTGAGATCAGATAGAAAATGTCGTTATATGATTGTATAGATCACAGCCAATATTTGTGGTGAATATCCTGTGCAGTTCCTGCCCTTCCTTTTCCAGTGATACATAGTAGCAGAGAAAAAGGTACAGAAAATGAATGTAAGCATGACCAAAAGTATGGAATGGCTCGAAGACAGACAAGTAAAGAGGAATATAATAACCTGTAAAGTTATTAGTATCATGCTGTGCTGCTGTACGTATGCAGCTGCCTGATGGCAAGCTTAAAACAGACAAAAGGAGGTAGTACTTCAGTGTTTCATTAACCATCCATCATATAGGGCATTGCAGATTGTTAAAGTATATGCAAGTTAAATAGAGATTTATGAAATGAATGAGAAAGAAATTTACCCACAATTATTAAAATCAAAGTCACTACCTTTGGTACAGAAAATTGCTGTAATCTCAGTTTTAGGGGAATACCACTCTGTTTGCCTTGATTTTGCATTTCCCCTCGCGTATTCACTATGGCCCCTCGTTAAATACAGGGTATGGGTTCAGCGATCTTTCTTGTGACCTGATGTGTCTGTTCTGATGTGCTAAACTTGGGTCCTGTGTGAGCAGCGAACAGAGGTTCGCCTCAGTGTGCCTTGCGGCACGCTTGTCAATAAGGAGTAGTGTTACAGAGCGTAAGTTGTTCTGGAGATGAAATACTTATTTTGTAGAAACTGCTGTGCAAAAAGGTTCTTCAAAATACAGGTTTTGGCCCAGTATTAGGTATTGTGTATGTATACTTGCTTTCTGGACTATGGTGGGTTCCCGTAGTACCTGTGTAAAAGGTAACTTATATCTTCCACTCCCCAGCATTGCTGTCACACATCACTCCTCCAAAGTTTTAGGTTTCCCAGTCTCTTATGTGTTAAAATATATTTGTTTTAGGAGCTTGGTAAGGTGGACCTGAACACCTCAGATGAAGGGCAAATAGAATTTTATTATCTGCTGTGTTTATTGTACTGGTCTGTGTGTATTTTGATAAGGTTTTTCTGATATAAACCAAGAACAAAGTCTGGCATTTAGTTAATAAGTAAATTCTGCTTTTGAGAAGCTGCTGAATTATTCTCTAAAGAAAATAAGTATTTTTTCTGTGGGTGGGGGAAAGCTTAGGCTGGTTACACCCTTTAATACCAGGTATATTCAGGAGAGGAAATCCTTAAGAAGGAAGTGAGAAAGCACTGTGAGACAGTAATTTGTATTGTAGCATTGGCATTTGAATGAAGAAGTAATTTTTCATTGCACAAAGTTTGATTCAGTAAATCTCCATAATTACTAAACTTTAAAAAAAAAAAAAAAATCACATAAAGCTGAATAGCTAGCTGCAAATTCCAGTCTGCGGCATGAAGGACTGCTTTCTCTTCACACAGTCACTTGAAACTTGAAAATTTAAATCCTGCCGTACTTTTTTGTTACTCTTTTCCAAGTGAAATCATAATGTAATTCATCTTACTCAAATCCACATTTGAAGCACGGATTGGTGGGTTAGTATTTGGCTATTTCTTAATATAGTTTGCTTATGTGTAGAGTGAATCAGCTGGAACTATGCTAACCAGGATAGCCGTGTGAAAAAATGTATCGTGCTTGACTCCTTCCATCTGTAACCTCTGGCCAGATGTTACTGCCTCTTTCTAGGAGGGACCTGACTTGACCTTGTAGTTGTTCTGAGATTCATATAAAGCAACAGCCATGTTCAGGGATGTATGCCTAGCTCTGAAACCTGCTCTGCTTCCTACATGTGGTGTGTGCATCCACTTGAGTCGGAGAAGGCATTTGCAATGCAGGCCCTTCTGCGGGCCCTGTGGCGCCGTACCCCCTCCCCGGCTCTGGAGAAGCTAGTGCAGGTGCGCTCCCTGGGCAGGGCACCCAGAGCAAGGCCAGCCCTGAACTTCTGCAGTCCCCAGCCATGCTTTGTCATCTATCAGCCCAATGCAGAACGGGCAAACCTGCGACTCTTATGTCTATAGAGTCCTGTAACCAAAGCAGTGGGAAGTAAGTATAACTTTAAGTACAGATACGACTCCAAACTGTTCTTTTAGAGAAAAACCAGAGGGGCTTAGCCTGTAGCTCCAGAGAGGCAGGTTCGCTCGCTGCCAAACACACTTAGCCTGTGACTATGAGACATAATCATTGTCTCTCAAATACCAGCAACCTTCTACTGTGAACACTGTGCATAGGTATAGTGATAGAAAGTACATTAAAGGTAATTTATTGTGTGGTAAATGTGAGGCCCTCAAAGTTTTTAAGATAGAAGAAAAAAGCTTTGATCTCATCTACAAAAACTAGGTAAATGTATTGGTGAATTACTGATATTGCCTGCGTGAAATTATTTTAACAGAACTCATTAAATAGGAATATATGGAAGATACTCTTCAAAGACTGCTGTTAGCACCACCCTCTCTATAGATTTTATTTTATAGAAGGACATATTTTTATACTGTTTTATTTTAAATGCAGGTGAACCAAGGAAATTTGACCCAAAGTTCAGAGGACCTATACATAACAGGTAAATATCTTAACTCATTCTGTTTAATTCTTTTGGTTTTGCAGTGAACAGCACATAAAAAAATTGTTAACAAAACTTTTAAATTTGATTCTGCAATTCTTTGAAATCGAGAAGACAATCCTTACCACCCTTGGGCTGTATGATTACTGGGGAGTATTTAACGGTGTGCTCTGACGTTCTTTCCATTTGAATGCCCATTCTGTGTTCCTCCTGTTGTCTAGTACCTCACCTTGTGCTGATATAAGTAGGACCATTTGAGGTGGTGGTATGTTCCGGGGTGCCACCGCCATGTGATGCAGTCTGTTCTGCTTCCCTACAGCACAGGACTGGAACCCTGGCACACTCTGTTTCTCAGTTTGCAGCTGGTTTTCCTGCTCCCGTAGTCCCCTCAACAAGGGATTTATTTAGTTCTCTCCAGAGCATGGCCTGGGCGTGCAGCGTTACATTTGTACTGTGGCTGGCCAGCACCATAAACCCCTGTCAGAAAAACGTAGTGCTGGGACAGTGGCAGCAGTAAAGTACTGTCAGTGACACGCCTGGCGGCTGGACTGACTTGGCCCTGAAACCCTTACTTGAGGGCACAGTTGGTACATTTGTGAAGAGCGCCTCTGAAGTGAGTGAAACTACCTACGGCACTGTGGACCGCAGAGTTGGATCCTAAAATATTGCAATGTAATGGTATTTTTGAGCAGTCTATTACTCCTTTCCCTCTGGTGATGGTATGCCAGGAGGACTTCTCTTATTTTTACTGTTGCTGTGTGATACAGTAAGTAAAAACTGGTTTTGCACTGTGGCTTTTTGTTGTATCTGTGTAGTTGCTGTGACAGCTTCTGCAATTCCAGATATACATGTGTGCTATTCTATTTGTACATTCCACAGCAGCTTCTTAAAAACACAACCAAATGAATGCAGTGCAACAGTACTATACCACATATGTTCAGTGTATTTTATAATGCTGTGGTGACATAGTATTGTTGGAAACAATATAAAAAAAGATCAGTTTCCTAAACATTATGGGTATGGCTTCATTGCACAGTAGACCATAAGGCAGTGATAGCTGCACTGATGCTTACTGAGCATACTTTACAATGAGGTGCACTTGGATTTAGATTCAACCTACCATTCCTGCAAGATACCCAATGACTTGCCTGACGTTTTGGGACATCAGTGCAGCATTGTGCAGTATACTATAGACATGCCCTTGAAGTAGTTTAAGGTTATTTTTTTTTTTAAAGACAATGAATAAACTAGGGTTTCTTGATTCATTTTTCCAATTACTAAGATTAAATGATTAAGAAGCCACAGTCTTTCAAGCAAATAAAGACTATCTAGTTCCTGTGAACAAAATGCCTTCTCAGAGGATATTCCGAAGAGTTCAACCGGAGGAAAATGGGCATCTTCCCTGAATTTGTTTCTGACTTTGGGGCTTCCCACTTTTCTGTAGAAGAAGAGGTGAGGAAACTGAAAGCATACATTTTTGTCCAGACAAATGAGTGCTGGTAATGAATATGTGGGTGAGGACAGAGCCGTTTGTACGCCTTGCCATATTTGTATTGCCATATTGTATTGCCATAACTGCCATAACTCTGTGCACAGTGTGGGTGGGGAAACAACTATCTTTGCTTTCTGCTGATGAAATAGTTTGTCCTGCGCTTGATTTCATTGTCAGTTTTCATTAGCTAGGGAAAAAGTATGTCCTCATTTGTGAGAAATGGAGAGGATGGTTTCTAGGGAGACAGTCTGCAAATTACACATATCTGCATTGAAAGGTGCAGAGACAGCTGGAAAAAGTCACATCCCATCATCGTGGCTGCTGAAGCTGGTGCATTTTTGCAGGTGCTGTAGAGTAGAAATGATGTTTTGATGCTGTTGAGCACTAAGCTATCCCCCAAACCACTAAAAGCCTGAAAAGCTGAGAAACAGAAAGCTACGTTTTAATAGTGGTGTATTAATGTCTATTAAAGAATGGATTACTCCCACAATTTATTTTTGTCAGATAGATCCTTTGCAAGGAAATTCAGTTATCTGAGCTTTTTTTGAGTTTTGTTTTTGGTTGTTTTTCTTTTTTTAAATAGAATAGGGGTGTTGCCAGTGGTTGAAGTGTTGAACAATGGTGGGTAAAATGAGGGTTCAACAAGGCAATGTGTATAGTGCTTTGCTAGTACCATCATTCTCAAGGGGGCTGGGTGTGGAGTTCAGTGTATTTCATGCAAATATCTTTTTATTAAAAGGGATTAAAATACAATGGTTGTGCTGATTGTCTCTAAGCCAACCAACTCATGAAAATCCAAAATGATGTTATCAAGATGATGTCTTTTATTGGTATGACTACACACTGCAGTCCTTGCAGTTTTTTCCATTCTCATTCTGCACTGTGTCTCTGTTCCCCATAGAAATGTTGGCGAACAGTGGAAATATGTGTTGAAAAAGTGGATTGTATCTAACCCAAAAGTAGTTCTGAAACATACTTCCTTGTTACAAAGCCTCCTGCCATAACAATTTGGCCTGACGTGACTTCACTGAATAGTCAGTGCTGCAGATGAAAAGGTATCTGTTACTTCTTAGAAGGGTCAGTAGTTTACAAGTAGAGTGAAATTGCTCCAAAAGCATCTAAGAAATTATGGGCAATTAGTCAGTGTTTTTCCAGATATAAGTGTAAGTTCTAAACTAGCATTTACTATCCTTAGTGAGAAGAATAAAGTAGAGAACCACAAGTTATTTACTGATTTTACCTTTCTCAGCAGAAAAATTATGACTGAAAAGACCACTGGATCATTGTGGTACTCTCACTTGAACACACACGCTGTTCTCATCTATGCAAGACATGTTTCTTCTTTTCCTTTCTGAAAGCTAATAATTTTAGAAATAAACAGAAATGTTTGTTTAGGGAGTAAATCCTAATTTGAGAAGTATCTTTATGATACTGCCAGTGAGACTTTGTATGCACTATGTATAGGAGTGAATTTAAGTCATAATTTAGGGATGATATTAAGCGTTCATCTATGTGCTTTACTACCACAAAATAATTGTAAAGTTTTATGTATTGTATCCACCAAGTGGGTAAGCTTACAGGTTGAAGCAGTAGCTCTAGAATTCCTCAGCTCAAAATGATGAGGCAGGAGTTTTGGCAGACAACTTTCTAGAGGAAAATAGAAACTGCTGGTGTTCCTTGTCAGTCTGAGCTGGAGATGTGTACCTTCCTCACACCAGATCTGGTGAATGGTTTCACTGAATTCATGTGAAACAAAATCTAGCACATCTTAGTTTAAGCCCAAGCTATCTCTGGTTCCTCAAAGGCAGAAATTTCCTCCAAGCCATCTTTCCCTGCCATCAGGGGTTCACCCGTAGGAACTGGGTAAGTTAGGCACCTCTCGGTTTCTGCATGGACAAGCATTTGTCTAGTGTCACAGCCCTAAAGCTGTCTGTCTCACCCTCTACCCCATTGGCATTGAAATGGTCTCTCATACTGGACTTCAGGCAGATTTCTCACATGAAAGGGGGGCTCTATTGAATAGTCTCAGTATTTCATGCTGATAACAGATGAAGGGAGGAATGTTGTGGGGAAGGCTTGTGTAGTTAAGGAATTTAGGTAGAATGTGTTACGCTGCTTTGAGAATACAAAAGCATTTCTTCCACCATCATCATCATATGATACCTTAAATATGTTCATGGATAAATCGATCAGATGCCATCATACACGTGGGAAAATAAGCTTCTCCTTTTTCTTAATGCAATTATACTACATTAGGTGTGAAATGAACTGTCTTCCTCCATTTAGATTTTCTCTAAATTCTAGTAAGGGAATTTATACAGTCCATACAATCATAGCATATTTTTCTAAACTGCTTTGGCAAAATCAAATCAGTAAGTCACACTTCTGACTTACCTCCAATTTTGTGAAGTTTGTCTTAATTCTTTCCCTTGCTCCTTGTTATTTTTCTCCCTCCTCTATGGAGTTTCTCTCTTGGGTTTTCCTCATACTCCTCTTGATGGTTAGACACATTGTAGATTTTTTTTTCTTGTTATATTTTAAAAACTCCTGACACCTCCTGGATTATCTTTAGTTGTTCAACATCTTACTAGAAATTCAGTGCTCTTGCTAATATATAGATCACCTTTTCCTCTGTGATTAGAAAATGTAGTTAATGGGTTCTCATGCAAATTGAATATCAGTAAATTTCCATAACCATTTAGCTACCTTCTCTAAGAGTTTGAAAAAAAATGAATAAAAATTCCTGACTTTGACAAGCAATACACACTTCACCTTCTCATAAATATAAATGTATCACTCATAGATATATCTACATGGACCATCACTTGACACTGTGGTCAACATTGAAATAACAAACAATTTTGACATTTGAATTATCCTTTGCACTTTTTAAACTAAATACCCTGCTAATGTTGTTACTTAGACTATGTTCTTCTTGCTACTGATACTTTATTGGTCCATATATGTCTTATTACGTGTTGTTGTCCGTATTGATGTAACATGCCGTGCACTCACTAGTATGAGTGGGGAAGCCTACATTTTTCTTTGAGTTCTTGTTTCATGCTTTTGGTTTGGGGCATAGAGTGTCTACAGATGTTGCTCATTTGCAGATCTTGAAATTTGAGTTTCCCAGAACTAAACAATACTTCCCTAAGCATGGTGCCTGCAACTAAGACATATCAGCTTAGTAAATCCGTGCAGGACAGTGCAGATCAGTTGTATTCATTAAGAAAATGCAGAATTTAAGTTGATGGAAAACAGTTTGTGGTGAAAACTTGCATAAATATCCTTTTCTATGCAGTTTTGGCCTCCACAGTAGAAGTGGCAATTCATGGGGGATTTTGAAAGGAACTTTCTCTGCAGACATTTAGTTTATGGATGCCTTGCACATTTATTCAGCTGTGCAGGATGATGCCCTTAATGTCACTGTGCTGACAGAAATAGCCATTAATAGAGCAGATCTTGCTTCTCAGTTCAGCCCCAGTGAAGAAGCTGTTAGTCAAGCAGGGAGGAGGAACATTTGTGGTCACCTTACTGTGTCAGCAGAGTTGAAAGTGATAGCCTGAAACCCACACTGTAAACATCTTAAGCCTTGTTTTGCTTTGTGGTTGCACAGTGCCAGGATCAAGACTATTTGTAGGTGCTAATACATTGCTAGTGCTGTGTAACTAATAGTTGTAGGTTCTTGCTACTGCAGCATCTTGAGCGCAATTGCACTCGTGACAGATTGGGCATGAAACTGCCAAACAGAGGGAGGTTCTAGTCAGTCATTAACGATTAAGTACGTGAACTGTCAGTGAATAAATGGCTTTTATGCAGTAATACTCTGTGCGGATGACTTCAACTTTGCGTTAATTTATTCGCTAGGATGCCATTACAGATGCACAAAGTATTGTTTGCATGCACTGCCACACGTAACACTGCAACAGAAGCCAGTAAGCCAGTATGTTTCTGAGATGCTGGAAAGCAAATTGGACTCCATAAATTAAGCTAAATGGCAGCTGTAAGCAGTAAAATGTGATGTGGGAGCCTGAACTGTGCACTTAACCAAATGAAGGTCTTTTATTATGTCACCGGAAAATGATGAATCTGATGGTTTTATCATCCATTTATCTCTCTGGAAACTCCTGTGTTCAAATACATAGAACCACTGTGTTTTGGTTCAGATTACGGAGCTTGTTTATCAAAAAAGTACCAAAAACCAAAAGCATCTTTAATCTTTTCACCATCTATACCATAAGAAATGTAAAGTGCTTTTTTTCTCATTAACACATAATTATGTATGATAGCGCTATCTTTAAGAAAGATTATAGGGCCCGTATGATAAGCAGTGTTCTCAGTTCCTATTCTCATAATCATTTTTCCATTAACCCATCTTCCTTAGGGTTCAGTTTAACATTTCAGTTTCCTGAGTGATTTTGCTCTGCCTAATTAGCCTGAAACAAACTGAAAAAGCAGATTTGCCATGAGAAGTTGCTGCCTTAATTTGAAAAAAATCATATCAAATCTGTTTTCAGTCAAAGCATAAGCATGGGCTTCCAGCGTCTCCTGTTTAAGGAAGAGACAATTCCCATCATTCCAGTTCATGCAACTTCGGAAACTCCCAGAATCTTCACAGTATAACCTTGTATCTTTACAGAGCTATTTTTTTTTTTTTTTTAACTTTTGGTTAGTGAAAGACAGGATCCAGTTAGAAATGGAAACTGGGAAAGGAAGACTGCTGAAATGCTAAATAGTCATAGGAAGGCAATGATAATTTAGAAATAGATTCCATATCTGTAGAGCAGTGACATACATTCTTTTTGGTATTTGGGAAATGTGAATTTCTTTTCTATGCTGTGCCCCTAATAAAAGTGTGGATTCAACTTTCCTAACCATAAAATATAGATGGTCACCACACTGAAAACTCTTCTTTTTCCTATTTTGATCACCTGTTATTCTATTTGGAAAGTCTGTGGAGTTCAGTCTTTGAAATGAATTTTAGTGTGTCTGGGTGCATTATTTGAGGCTGTGTAAGAAGCAAAGAAGGTAACATGGTTCAGCCCAGTTTGTTCTGCACTAGAGTCCATCATGATTGTTGTGGTTTAATCCTGGCAGTTGGCCAAACCCCACCCAGCCACTTGCTCATCCCCACCTGGTGGGATGGAGGACAGAATTGGAACAGAGGAAGTGCAAAAATGCATGGGCTGAGATAAAGACAGTTTAATAGGCATTTTGTGAAGGCTCTCCTGTAGAGCCTTGTATTTTGAGGTAATATTATGATTTCACTGAAAGTAAGCTACTTGAGCCTACAATGATGTTAAATGGAGCCAGGGTTTCACCCATAGCATCTAGTAAAACAAGCAATTATTTTGTATGACCAACAATTAGTCTGTATGAACTGTTTCAAAATATTCTGAAGCCACCCAAAAGAGGATTTATGTACTTCTTATATATTTTAAAAATATTTATATAACAACAATACTTGGCAACAGTGAGTTTTACTAGGTACTGTACAGATGTTTCTGTGTTACAGAGAGCCGAAAATCCTGCATTCTGGTAAAGTGTTTATGGGCATTCATAGAATCACAGAATCACAGAATGGCGGGGGCTGGAAGGCACCTCTAAAGATCACCTAGTCCAACCCCCCTGCAGAGCAGGATCCCCTCAAGCAGGTTGCACAGGACGCGTCCAGGCAGGTTTGAGTATCTCCAGAGCAGGGGACTCCACAACCTCTCTGGGCAGCCTGTGCCAGCGCTCGGTCACTCTCACAGCAAAGAAGTTTTTTCTTACGTTTATATAGAACTTCCGTGTTCCAGCTTGTGCCCGTTGCCCTTGTCCTGTCGCCGGGCTCCACTGAAAAGAGTTTGGTCGCATCCTCTTGCCACCCGCCCTTCAGATAAGCAAAATAAATGGGCCCCTTCGCCTCTGAATCAATGAATTTCCCAGCCCTGCTGATACAAAGAGATGATGGCAATTCTCCACTGAGCTCCAGCAGCCAATACCATAGTAATATTCTGTACTTTTCATACTGTAATGGAAATCTGTATTGTTGCTTTTGCAACATGTTGTGCTGTAACTGCAGACCAGAGGCTTTGCCTTCCTGTTATCCTGATTCTGGGGCAGTTGTTTATGTTAGTGACAAAAGAACCTGTCAAAAATTTACTCCCATTCGGTTTATTTTTATCTTGCCAAA